>JAOTJB010106687.1:0-19979 GCA_027123815.1 Erythroxylum minutifolium | reverse complement strand
CCGCTTTCTGTTTAAATAGATAAAGTGTTTTTGAAAAGAAAAAGTGATCACACATAAGTGATAAGTGTAAAGTGTTTTAAAAAAATTTCATACCGACTTTTGTTAAGTGCTAAGTGATGTGTTAAGTGATGTGACACGCCACTCTCGCGGGGCACGGATTCGGATATCACTGTCAATATCGGGTTCGGGTTTGGTGGGAGTGGGGTGTTACAAGGCATCGGTTGAATTACCTTCCTATATGCTTTCACATATTCAGTCTTCCATAACCAACTAGAAGTGTACTCTTTAATATTAACGCTACTGTCTCTAATAGCACATATGACATGTGCACAAGGAATGCCAGAGAGGATATATCTCCTACATAAACATATTTTGTTATGAAGCCTCGCCACATATTTGTTCTATCCATGATCAATCTAATACCCTCCTTTTACATTATGATGCACTGAACAATGTTAAGCAATCATGGCACTCTTCTCAATTGCTTTCCATATTCTTAACCCTAAATTACCCTTCAACTTGGCGGCCTCTTTCCTTTTTCTCATAATTTTTTTCATCAATTCTCTTATAAGATGCTCAAATAACCCTAAAACTAACATTGTCCTTGCATCAACCAGAGTCTTATTGAAGGCTTAACATAAGTTATTGTCAACCAACTCAATCATGGAATCTTGCCTTTGGAAAGCCCAGCACCATTGCTGAACTGGTGCATAATTCTCAATATCTTCTGCTTTCCTTTGGTTCTTGGCTCTGAGCTTATCCAAATTTTCTTCATATTCCCTACTGTGAAAGATTTTGCAATTTTCCAAAACTGCTCCTTCATCTCTTCCCCTTTATGTCCTCTTCCATGCCAATTGACATAAACATATCTAGCACAAAACCTGTACTCAGCATCTGGACATAAATCAGTAATGGCTCTATCAAGTCCCTACAATGGAAAACATAACCATTTAAATAGGCATATAGATGGCACTCTACATTTATCATAACTGTTACACTCTCATTAAAAGTAAAAACAAGATTGATGTGAAACTTTTACCTTTTGTTGGTCAGTCATCATAGTCCAACTAATTCCGGAGCCCAAGTGAGGTAAATCTTCTTTCAGTCTTTCAATGAACCACTTCCATGTCACTGTCGACTCAACTTCAACTATAGCCCAAGCAACAGGAAACATTTGATTGTTTCCATCTCTTCCTACAGCACATAGAAGTTCACCCTTAGTTTTGGTTTTCAACTAACATCCATCTAGGCCAAGAAAATACTTGCATCTATGCCTAAACCCATGTTTAATAACTTCTAAGCATATGTACATTCTTTTAAATACAGGTTGACATGTTGGAATTGGTTGAGACATTGTCAATGTAACATTACTTCCTAGGTTGGTCTGCCTAATCACTTCATCATAAGACCAAAGCTTCCCAAACTCCTCTTCAATGTTGATCACAATAGTGTCTACTATTTTTTTCTTTGCTCTGCTCACCATACTCATGGACACTTCAACACCTAAACATTCCTTAACGTAAAATTTTATATCATCATTGTTCATAAATGGCTCCCTTTTAAGCTTATCCTTCAACAAGTCAGCTAAGATGCTGGTGTTCATCCTAGGATTTGTATACACCTTATTACAGTCATGATTGATCCTGAATTCCCTAATTTGAAATGACTGCAGCTTCCTATCAAATGCTCCATATATATATCAAGGACAGTTCTTAGTCCTATATTTATCTTGGACAAAGTTGGGCTTATTTTTCGTAAACATGACAACTCTCTTTGTTTTAATGGACAATAAACTCACCGCATGATTAAATTGTAAATGATTAAGAAAAATCATCCCTAATTCAATTTAAGGCTCAGCTGCATTTTCATAATAAACAGGGTATTTCATTTCCCTCCTAGTAGCATCATCTACCATATCATCTACATCACTAACAAGTTCTCCATATTCATCACTGTCATAATATTAAGACAAAACTACCTCATCTTCATCATTTGCATCACTTACATCAGCTTCATGTGGTCCATTATCTTCACTCGGACCATTACCTTCATCTCTTTGCTCTAAATCCTCTTCAACATCTTCATCCGGACCATTACCTTCATCTCCTTGCTTTAAATCATCTTCAACATCTTCATTTGGACCATTACTTTCATCTCCTTGATCTAAATCCTCTTCATCCTCTATATTTTTATCATCTTTATTCTCCATATCTGCATCATTTTCATCCTCCACATTTGGCACATTGTCTACATTACCTACATTACCTCCAACTACATTATTAGCATCCTCACCATTATCTTCAACTACATTACCCTCATTAACCTCATTACAATCATCCTCAATCACTTCAGGGGTATCCACACCATGTTCAATATAAATATCAATACCAATCATACCCATCATCTGACTAACCATTTCTAACACACTAGCATCATCTTGTAAAACTCTCAATCCATTATGTAGTTCAAAACCAGGCATAAGATAAAATATCTTCTTCACATTGTTATACCCACTTCTTTTACATACATCAACTAGTTCGAAATAGCTCAGTAACTCAGGATCAAATTCAATTTCATTCACAAAATCTCCCTTATATATAACATTATCACCCACATTAATAAAACATCCCGCATGGTGAAACCGCAGAGTCACTTCATCAAATGTCATTCTGCCAAACTGAAAAAATCAACTCTAGGAAAACGAAAACACTCAATCAGAATGTTGAAAGGAAACACTGAAGTGAAAGTCAAAACTTTAAGCCTAGCACAACACATGATGCTTAACATATTCATAAAAATTCCATCAACCAACTTACTAAGTTCTAATGGTTTATTATGGCTTAATGTTTAAATGCAATCCTTATTCAATTCAATTGTTACATCAACTTTAAGTTACTAGTAATTAGAGTCTTTCAGGTTTAAATTACTACTAGAATAACAAAATTAGAACTTTATGTTATCATCAATGATAGTCAGAGTGTTGCAAACATCAACATACAAACAATACATCAGTTGCAATTAAACAAATACACACTCATGCGATATATACTCCCACTAGTAAAGCAAAAAGGATGTAGGAGGGCAACAGAATTAAAAGCATCAAATTAAGATTTTGTTGGACGAACTGGTTTTCTATTGTGCTCTGATTAGTAGGAAAGATTTTTTCTACCAATCAGAGAACAAAAGAAAACCATTTGGTTCTAGCAGCTACCCATTCTGCAACTGACCATCTTCGATAGAAGATGAAAAGTAATACCAGTTTTCTTTTGCCCATCTCATTCAGACTACGTTAACCTCAGACTTCTCTAACTCAAACTTCTCTAACCTCAGATTTCTTTTTACCACTCTAACAACTTCTCTAACCTCAGACCTTATTGAATCAAATGTTTACCACTCTTAAGTCTAATGGCTAATACTTTAATTGTAGGACTTACCATAGTTTTAAGAGATGATGTGTGAACTAAGCAAGCCAACCCCTTCAATAAAGAGTGGAACGCAGATCGGAGACGGTGAAGATTCCTCAACCAATCAACACAATCCCTTCAATGAATGATAAAACGCGAATCTGGAGAGGGCAACCCTTAGTAAAGATGCATGAACCAAGCAAGACAACTCTTGCACGAAGACTCGAGCGGAATGGCCGATGATGAAGATGCGTCAGAGAGGGGAGCGACGATAGGATTTAGGGTTTTCTGTAAATTTTTTGTTTATCTGTTTTTACTTTACAAAATTTACAGAATTAACGAAAATTTACAAAATTTTAAGTTAAAACTTAAAACCTTTTACTCTTTTATACGTGGCATTTTTTAAAGGGTAATGGTGCCACGTTGTTTAATATAATAGAGCGTGTAAACGTGCCCTAATTGTCGTCAAAAAAAGTCTTTAATTGAGCATACTCATGAAATTATAGCCCTTAAATGAGTTGGTTTGAAGTTAATGTCTCAAAATGATCAAACTCAAAAAGATTAAGCCCCAATTTGGGCTTTTAGCCCAATTTTGAATGCTATAGGTGAAGGACATTTCAATATGATATCATCATATGAAGTATGGGATACATTATAAACTATACATGAGGGATCAAAATTAGTGATTGCATCAAAACTTCAAATGTTGGCTACTAGATTTGAAGAAATTTAGATGGAGGAACTTGAATGTACCCCAAACTATACCCTAGTGGGAATGTTTCATGTCCATAAAGGTATTTGTAATGGGTGTTAATGAGTATGAAAGTGAGTGCTTAGTACGGGACCTAATTAATATTAGCGGAATTGTTGGGGGTAATTTGGTATTTTGCGTTAATTGTGTTATGCATGCACAAATATACATTAATCATCGGCTAAAATGCTAAATGAATTAAGATGGCATGCAATTACATGGAATATGATAATGATGTGGTTAAATTGTAATTAATGAAAATGGAAAAGAAGGAACTAAAGGGAATTAACCACTTGTCACTCTACACACCATAAACTTTTCACTCCACTCACAATAAGTTTTACATAAACATATGAAGAGGGTAAATGAAGGTCAGCCTAGCATTTAAAATTTTAGAATTTTGAGCTCTTCTTTACACCGAAAATTGACCCTAAATTGATCTTAAAAGGCATTTTGAAAGATACACAAGAAATTGGTGAATTTAAGTCTAAGGTAAGTTAATTTCATGTATTGAAGATTGACTCCTTCCTCATCTCCTCTTCATCTAAGGTCTTGTTATGTGTGTATAATTGTTAAAGATGAGTTTTGAATGAGTGTGTTATGTATAGAGAAGGAGAAGACTAATGACAAAGGCAAAGGAAAGCAAGTGGAGTGAGGAAAAAGGATTTTGATCACTCCTTCAAGAGGTATGGGAATTCTTGATTTGTTTGCTTGGATTTATGAACGTGATGTGAGGGGAATTGATAAAATAAGTATTACATAAGCAAATGGGATGTTATTGGTTAAATTGGATGTGTTTTTGCATGTAAGATCGAAGATAGTTGATTTGAGATGTGTACCTCATTAGATGGATAGGTTCCACTGAACAAACTTCTATAATTTGAACATATATTGGCCTATAGACTCCAACTTAGATAATTTAAATTAGAGATTAAAACTAAAACTTAAATGAAGGAATCAAAATTTGATTATGCCTTTAAGATTTTTGAATTTTGGCTTGAAGTTGAGCTCTGGCTACTGTCCCTATTTTCAAATATCCTATAGTGTTTTGGGTATAATTCTTAGAATTCTTAACCAAATTGCATTAAATTTATGTCATTAGAAAATTAAGACATATGGGAACAAATGTATAAAAGACCCTAAAACCTAATTCAAATTTTTACTATATGCATATAATGAAACAAGTAGAGGTATAAATAGTGAGTGTCTATCACGATCGTGACATGGGTGTCATAATCGTGACCCTATCTTTTGTCACAACTAGGACATTGTTTTCGCTTCCAATGTTTACTGCATCTCATTTAAACCTTTTTTAGATGTCGCTGAATCTTAGCAAACCCAGTATAAGGGTAATATAAGACTCATCATGCATGTAATGTGTATATGCTTTAATGCTTTCATTGATGAATTATTGAAAGGGAATATGATCATAAAGCATAGTAAATACGATTGGGCATGATAAACATTTTCAAATTATAATTGCGAGCATAAAGGAATGAATTTGTATCTTATGAATTGTTGCCCTTTATTGTGACTTTGAAATGTAATTATGATGTTCTGATGATTAGGTTTAACCTAGTCTCTTCTGTTTCACAGGCTATTGCCTCTTCTATCTACCAATCATATGTATCTTCTGTTTTGTTTCAACCACGTCTGAAGAAATTATTAGGCAATTCTATATATGTTCTGAAATTTGTTATGTTTTAATGCAAACTCATATTTGGAATAATCTCTTAATATCACGTTTAAATATTGTTATGTGATACTTCATGACTTTTATTTTATAATGTATTTCCCATCACTTAATTGTCAAGAATCATTTACATTTGATTGTTAGGCGACTGCTGTTAGTAGTCGCCATGTTGCATCATTTGGCCCTGCTAAGCTATATGTTTATCACAATGGTTTTTCCTTCGTATAGGCCATGATAAACAGGGTTAAGGTTGAGACAATCACAATGGCCAAAAAAGGACGTGTAACATTTTGGAAGATCTTGTATCTAAACAATGTGTTGTATTTATAAATATTAAGTAGGAATTTTGTAGTATATATGAATGGGCTGCACTAACCGTAACTTATGATGATATTTTTTATGTATGGATATTATATGTGTAATTTTTGATTTGCATAAACCACAATGAAATATAAGATGTGATATGTGTTTGCCTTATCTCTGAAAATTGTTGAATTGTCCAGTTCTATTTTGGGTGTATCTGTATATCCTCCTAAGGGGGTATTAGGGTGTCACAGTGAAACTATTGGAGACTTTCACGAGCGACTACGTGATATCATCAATCAAGCACATCAACTTGGGAAGAAGTACTCGAATCTAAAACTTGTCAAAAAAACCTTGAGATCATTGTCTCCTAGATTCACACTAAAGATTGCAGTTATTGAAGAAGCTCATAATATTAATGTGTTATCTTTGGATAAAGTAATTGGAATTCTCACAAACTTTGAGATGAACCTCTTGAGAGACAAGCATGAGAATAAGAAAGGATTGGTGCTGAAAGCCGAAGTCACTAAATCTACGAATGATTCAGGAGGCGACTCCAATGAAAATGATGTTGGTGTTGCTGACAAGAAATTTCAATAAATGGCTGAAGAAGGTGAAGAAAGATAAACCTGAGTTTAGAAAAATTGGTGGGATTTCATCAAACAGTAATTTCAAATAGTAAGAAAAAACCTAAAAAGGTGAAAGGAAGGCAACGAAGATATAATGTCATAAATGTCAAGGCTTTGGACATATGCAAGCAGAATGTGCTAATACTTTTAAAAGGAGAAAAGGGAAGTATTACACCAGCACTTGGAGTGAAAACGAATCTAAAAGTGAGTATGGGAACGAAGAAGAAATTATAAGTCATAATGTTGCATTGGTTGCTTTATATAAAAAGCCCAGTTACTTGCTCAGTAACAACCAGTGAATAAACTGAGGATGAAGATACAGATGTTTCAGTATTAAACTCTAATTCAGATAGTGACAACAATGATAGTGACTTTGAATTCAAAAAAGAAGATAGCTATAAGGTCTATAAACTAATATATAGCAAATGGGTAAAGACACGTAAAGAAAATGAGAAGTTAAAAAGGGAGAATATCAAAATGAAAGATGTTATTGAAGATATGAAGATGAAGTTATTTTTAACAAAGGATGAATTGATGAAACCAAGCTAAAGTTTATCAATACAGAGAAAAGAATAAAAATGTTGAATGGTAGTACCGAGAAGCTAGAAGAATTGTTGGAAATTAGGAAAAACAAAGGGTATTTTCAAGGTGTTGGATACAAAGGTGAATTTTCACAAGTGAATAATGAGTAAAATGGTGACAGTAGATTTTCAAAGAAGCAAGATCAAGTAAGAAAGGAGAAATTTCAAAAAGAAGCAGAAAATTCGTGCCTATATGTTACTTTTGTGGTGTAAAAGGTCACAAAAGGCCAAATTGTATGCCTCTTGTGATAAGGAAGTTAATTTGAATTATGTATATCTTTTGTAATAAGGAAGTTGACTTGGTATAGGATTCCACTATCTTGGAATATATAGAATTTGGATTATGTATATCTTTTGTGATAAGGAAGTTGACTTAGTATAAGATTTCACTATCTTGGAATATGTAGTATTTTTTAAAGTTAAGATAGTGCGGAAGAAATGAATCCTAAACAAGATAGAATCCTAAAGAAGGTAGGATTTGTTGGAGAAATACAAGTGATATATCTTTTGATTTTTGCAGCAACGTTTTGGGTGTGCTTTTATGATTAATTACATGTTGCATTAATGATTTTTGTGGTTGTTGTGTGTGAGTTTCTTCAGTGATCAATTAAAAAGTCCATAATAGATTTTTGTTTGAAGGCAATCCATAGTGTGACACATATCCACTAATTTTTTACTACCGTATTTTTGGAGTGCTTGAGAGATTAATCACAATTTTCTATCCTTGATCTAGTGTTGTTGCATTTTGGGAGGTTTTACAGAGATAACTTGTAAATTTGGCAGCAGACTTTTGTTTGAAGACTCTCCAACAGTGGCGAAACTCCAGCTAACTTTTAAGGGGGCGAAGCAAAACAATTTTTTTTTATTTATGTTATAGTATATATATAAACGTGTGTGTATACATATTAGAACTTTTAAAAATTTTCATTAAGGGTGGCGGTAGCCCCCCCTTGCCCCCCTGGGCTACCGCCACTGCTCTCCAAGATTATGGTTTAATGTGGCTGCACATATAGGGAAGTGGTTTATGACTTAAATGTTCTTGTGTTTCTTGTCATCGTTGATTTAATCACTTGAGATATTTTATCTTTGTCTTCATTTGTTGTTTAAAAATCTTTTGTTGAGGTTCGCATAAAGTGGTCATGCTATTAGGTGTGAGATAACTTTCAGGGTGTGAGTATGAGTAGATAGCATCAAGGAATGAGTGGTGTCGGCTCTATAATAACCTTGTGTAAGACTATTGTACTATAATGAAAGTTGATTAATCTGGGCCCCACAGACGTAGTTGATTAATCTGGGCCCCGCAAATGTAAGTCGTGTGTGTCGAACTACGTTAACAAATTTCTTGTGTTGATTTATTTGTTGCACACTTAATTTTTCTACTTGTAATCAGATTCTGGAAATCATAGTTGCTAATTCAGTTATTTTCTGATAAGCAACTGTCAGTCTCAGTTCGAAATAACCGCAGTAGAACAAGAATTTTGTGAAACTTTTACCTTAGGGTTTTTCTGAAGGTTATTATATTCTTACTTATATGAAAAACCTATATTTTATTGATACAAGTGCATTTAACTATTACTTACTTGACTATTCTCTCATTAGTATTTTCGAGTCCAAGAATTCAAAGCAAACACGAAGAATAAGAAATCCGTGAATGGTTATAAATTAATTGACTTACCCTAGTCAACAACCTAGCAATTATTTTGAATAATTTACTAAGTGAAAAGTAAGAGTGAATAAAGAAATAAAGTGTTACAAAAATATCAAAAAAATATTTGAATATATTGAACATCATGTTGTACATTAAATTTAGGGCCAATGGTTTGCCGGAGGATTACAGTAAGAACTACCATCTTGCTCATTATTAATGTTGTTGTTGATATTATCGTCCGGCGTGCTGCCACTTCCATATGTGACCTTAGTGACTGCAATAGGAGGTGGCATTTTGATCATCCCAGTAGGGATACTATGATCGGTGGCCGAACCAACTCGCTGCGACTCATCTCTGTGGACTTCACTCTTTCTTGGTGCTTTATTATGCTCATATACACTCGAATTATTAGTAGTATTACTTACGAAAATATATCATTCACATACTCCTGAGAAGCATAAACTAAAAGAACATTCATCTTTATTATTGCTGCTAACTTTACAAAGTTAAAAAGGAAAGGAAGACAATTGCATGTGGACAACTATCCACAACTGGCTATATGCGTATGGGAGGCCCATAAATAGGCCTTCCCAGATCAATTTTAAATCATCTAAAATTTTCTCTTTCTCAGCTTAATTCTCACAATTTAGAGAGTATTTCTTCTATTTCTTAAAAGAGTTAGTGTTTCTCCTTATAAAATAGAGAGAGGTTGTAACTCCTAAAATTTTCATAGTGAAGTCTCTTTTTTCTTGTTTATGATTTTTACCATAATTATTTGGAGGTTTTTCACGTAAAATATGTGTGTCAACTTCTTTAATACTATTCCTTCAATCCTATTTAGCTGCGAATCTACTCTAATTTGATCAATTTTTCACTACATGTGGTATTAGAGCAAAATAATATGAGCTTAATTATGTTCATAATAGAAGCAATGAGGGCAAAATTGGAAATTGAGAAGTTCAATAGAAGTAATTTCTTATTGTGGAAGTTAAAAATGAAGGCTATCTTGAGAAAAGATAATTGCTTAGTGACCATCAACGAAAGACTGGCAATATTCACATATGATAATAAGTGGAATGAGTTGGACGAGAATGCTATCACAAGACATTAACAGATAGGGTGTCGTCAACCTTAGAAGAAAAGAAGACGGCAAAGGAGATCTAGGTCATCTCACTAAGTTATACGAGGCCAAGTCACTAAATAATAAGATTTTCCTTAAGAGAAAATTGTACACTCTTAGGATGTCAGAATCTACTTCAATGACACAACACATCAACACCTTGAAGACTCTATTTTTCCAACTCACATCACTGGGTCATAAAATAGAGTCTCAAGAATGTGCTTAGCTTCTACTTCAAAGTCTAATAATAGATTTGTATGATCAACTTATCATCAATTTAACAAATAATGTCTGTGCAAACCACCTAGTATTCAATGATTTTATAGTTGCTATTCTTGAAGAAGAAAATCGATGCAAAAACATAGAAGATAGGACAAACAACTTCACAATAAGCAGAGGCATAGATTTTTATGAGAGAGAGAGAGATCAACGGAACATGGCCAAAGTGAGAACTACAATCATGGTAGGGGAAAGTCAAGAAGTAAGAAAATTTTAAAACGTTACAGTTAAGGAAAAAAGGGTCTCCTAAAGAAGGATTGTCATAATAAGATAAATTTCAATCCTCAAGAAAACGTGGCTAGCACATCAGATGATGGTAATGTTCTATGTTGTGAGGCAATGACAGCAAATGAAAGTAGAAAAAGATTTGTTAGTGTATGACTTTTCGACTTGGGAGCTATTTTTCACATGACCTATTGGAGGGAATCGTTATATCATTATGAACCTATCTCAAGAGAATCTATGTGTAGTTGCAATGATCATGCCTTAAAGATCATTGGTGTAGGAACAATCAAGCTGGAGTTGTATTATGGTACAATTCATACTATCCAAGAAGTGTAGTATTTGGAGGGCCTACAGAAGAACTTGTTTTCTTGAGGACAAATGGATGATCTTAGTGGCAAGGTTGAAATTGAAAATAAGATCAAGAAAATAATGCGAGTTGTCCTTGTACTTATGAAAAGAGAAAAGATAGCTACAAATTAGTATATCCTGAAGGGAGAAATCTTGTGAGAAGAAGAAGCATCAGTTGTTTCAGGATGTTCTAAGTGCAATGATATGGCATCAAAAACTTGGATATATGTCTGAACAGAGAATTAAGATTCTTGCTAAGGCTACTTCCAAGGCTCACAAAGGTATCTTTGCCTCTCTGTGAGCATTGTGTTACAAGCAAACAACATCTATTGAAGTTCATCACATCAAATTTTAGAAGAAAATCAATTCTAGAATTAGTTCTCTTGAATGTATGACAAGCACCAGTTCCATCCCTGGGAGGAGCGAAGGACTTTATGTCCTTCATTGATGATTATTTAGGGAGATGTTAGGTGTGTCCAATCAAGAGAAAGGCAGATGTATTTCCAGTCTTCTAAGTTTACAAAGCATAGGTGGAACTTGAATCTGGAAAGAAGATCAAGTGTCTAAAGACAAATAATTAAGGAGAATACACTAATAATGAATTTGATTAATTTTACAAGAAAGATGGCATTAAAAGGTAGTTCATATCGACATACACTCCTTAGCAGAATGGAGTGATAAAGTGAATGAACGAAACTCGATTAGAGAGAACAAAAGTCATGTTGGCAATTGTAAGCTTAGACAAGACTTTCTAGGTAGAAGCAGTCAGTACCGCTTGTTATGTGGTAATCGGGCCCCATCAACAACAATTGAGTTGAAGACACCGATGTAGATATAGAATGGTAAGCTAGTTGATTATTCAAACCTCCATATATCAGGAAGTCCTGCTTACGTGATGTACAATCCTCAAGAAACTACGCTATCTAGGAAATGCTTATTCTTGGGATATACTAATGAAGTGAAAGGGTATCGCCTATGGGATCCTACTGCCCATAAGGTTATCATCAGTAGGAATGTAATCTTTATAGATGAGTTACAAAAGAAAGGCGTCAATGATTGCACATCAAAGGAAGATTCAAAGACTACTATTGTTCAGGTGGAAAAGGAATCACAAACGGATTCTTCTGAACCAGCACCAAAGCACGAGGTATAAAAACCAATATAATCTGAAGCTCCAAAGGCTCGTCAATCAAATCACCTAAAAAGATGACTAGATTGGCATTCAAACTATATTATAGAGGGCAATGTTACATATTTTCTTTTAACGAAGTATGGGGAACCAGCAACTCTCCAGGAGGTAATGAACATTTCATATGCTTCTCAATTGATGACAGTAATGTAAGAAGAAATTGAAGCTTTTCATAAGAATAAGATTTAGGAACTTGTGCCACTACCACAAGGAAAGAAAGCTATTGGAAACAAATGGGTCTATAAGATCAAGCGAAATGGTAATGATCAGGTGGAGCGATATCATGCAAAATTTGTGGTAAAAAGACACGTTCAGAAGAAAGAGGTTGACTTCAATGAAATATTTTCCCCTGTGATTTGATTTACTATAGTTCGATTAGTCTTGATAATATGTGCTAGGTTTGACTTACATCTAGAGCGATTAGATGTAAAGACAAATTTTCTTCATGGAGATCATGAAGAAGAGATTTGTATGCTTCAACCATGAGGTTTTGAAGAAGTAGGAAAGGAGAACTTAGTTTGCAGGTTGAACAAATCTTTATATAGTCTAAAGCAGGTGCTGAGCTGTTGGTAGAAGAGATTTGATTCCTTCATTATGAGCCTTGGATATAACAAACTAAATGCAGACCCTTGTGCATATTTCAAGAGGTTTGGTGAAAATGACTTTACTATCTTGTTGCTGTATATAAACGACACGTTTGTAGTAGGCCCCAACAAAGATCGTATTATAAAATTAAAGGCTTAGTTGGCTAAGGAATTTCAAATGAAAGACTAGGGACTAACAAACAAGATTTTAATGATGCAAATTCACCTAGACAGAAGTAATAGAAAGATTTGGCTTTCTTAGAAGAATTATCTAGACAAGATCTTGCGATGCTTTGACATACAAGATTGTACGCCAATTTCTACGCCACTTTATATTAACTTCAAGTTACCCTCTAGCATGAATCTTAGCAGTGAAGATGAGAAGATAGAGATGTCTCGAGTACCATACGCATCAGTAGTGGGAAGCTTAATGTTCGCTATAATTTGTATAAGACCAGACATTGCACATTTAGTATGAGTAGTTAGTCAATACATGGTAAATCCTGGCAGAGAGCATTGGAATGTTATAAAGAGATTCCTTGGATACATTAAAGGGACCTTAAATGTTGCATTGTATTATGAGGGATCAAACTTTATTGTCAATGGATATGTTGATTCTAATTATGCAGGTGATCTTGATGGCAGCAAATCCACCACAGATTATGTGTTTACATTAGCTGGCGGGGTTGCAAATTGGGTCTCAAAATTGCAATCATTTGTGGCTACGTCAACAACAGAAGCAAAAATATATAGCTACTACACAAGCTAGTAAAGAAGTAGTTTGGTTGAAAATGTTATTGGAGGAGCTCGGGCACAAGGAAGAGTATAAAAATATGACAGTCAGAGTGCCTTGCACTTTGCAAGAAATCTAGCTTTTTATTTTAAAACGACATATACGAGTTCAATATCACTTTGTTCGTGAGAAAGTGGAAGAAGGAACTGTGGATATGTAAAAGATTTATACTAAAGACAACCTCATAGATTTTTTTACGAATGCGATCAACACTAACAAATTTATTTGGCGTTGATCCTCTTGCAACCTAATAGAGTCATGAGTAACATGGAAATGGCAAGGAAGAAAGAATGGTGTGATAATCTGATTGACTTTCAATCAAATTTTCAAGTGGTATATTGTTGTTGCCAACTTGCTAAAGGAAAAAGAAAATTGCATTTGGACAACTGTCCACAGTTGATTATACACTTATGGGAGGTCTATAAATCATCTAAAATTTTCTCTTCTTCAATTTAATACCCACAATTTAGAGTGTTTCTCCTATTTCTTAAGAGAGTTAGTGTTTATCCTTGTAAAATAGAGAGAAGTGATAACTCCTAAATTTTTCATAGTGAAATTTCTTCTTCTTGTCTATGATTTTTATCCTAATTTGTTTGAGTTTTCCATGTAAAATCTGTGTCAATTTTTTCATTACTATTTCTTCAATTCTATTTAGCTGCAAACATGCTCTAATCCGATCAATTTTCACAACATTTATTATATATTTTATCGATCACACAACCTCCCTTATCATTTTTCTTACTTTTTGTTTATTTATGATTTTAAAATAAAGATTATTAAATTTTAAGAATTTTAATGTCATATTATTTTAAATAAAAATTAAATAAATTATATGACATGATAATTATTCGATATAACTAAATAATTAGTAGAATAAGTGATGACTTTAAAATATAAAAATTAAATTAAACAAAGTTCAAATGAGGGATATCGTATTCTAGAGTTAAAAAAACTATATGTTATTAATACAAGTGCATTTAACTATTACCTACTTCATGTCTAAAAAGTCAAAGGAAACACAAAGAACAATACACGCGTGAAAGGTTATAAATGTGAAGACTTCGTCTTCTGTATCTATATTATCTGATGTCAAACCTATTTAATTGAAATCTTCTTGGAAGACACCCAACTCACGAGTCCATGCACCATGACCTTTTTTTTCTTCTCTGAAATGAATATGGAGAAGGACGGCACAGGATGACACGAAGCAGCTTGGCTTATCCAATTAGGTGTGCTTTTCCTTACATATCAAATAATAATTTTGGATACTATTCCACATTTCAAGTGTTTGTAATTAGGAAGTGTAGACATATTTTAAATAAAAAATACTATAAAAATTGTTCTCTTTTACGTTTCGTTAATGTGTTAAACTTAATCAAAATTCAATATTTCATATTAAAAGATTGGTTATATTAAAATTTCATGTAATGTAACTTTTTTTTTCTTCTCTGTTTATTTATTTATTTTACTTATTTATTTTTAATCTTTATTTTTTATTTTTGTTTTAGTTTTAGTTTTTTATTTATGTATTTAGCTTTTTTCTCTTCAAATCGTTTTCAATAATTTTTTTCTGTTTTCTTATTTGTGAGTCTACAGGAAACAATCTCTCTACTAATTACAGGTAAGATTACGTACTACCAAACTTCTTTAAACCTTGCATCTCAGTAAAATTTCTATTAAGATGCTGTTGTAGTTGTTTATCATATATTTTATCATCTACACAACCTTTCTTATCATTTTTTCCTAATTTTCTATTTATTTATAATTTTAAAATAAAGATTATTAAATTTTAAGAATTTTAATACTATATTTTTTCAAAAAAAGACAATAATTATTCGATGTAACTAAATAATTATAAGAATAAGTGATGAAAATTAAATTAAAAAGTTCAAAACCTATATTTTATTAATACAAATGCTTTTAATTATTAATTACTTCATGATTAAGAAGTCAAAGGAAACACGAAGAACAATAAATCCATGAAAGGTTATAAATATTGACTTACACTAGTCAACCAAATTTGCAATAATTGCCTTCTGAAATAATTCTAAAAGGAAATCGTTTTGAAAAATAAAATTAAAATGATGTTAATCTTTAAATTTAAATTTCGTCTAAATTTTGGTCTATTAAATTTAATTTATTAATTTTAAAATAAATTGAATTTAATTTGTCAAACATAATTAAATTTAACTAAGCAGAAGATTAATTATTTACATTAAATATTTTTTAAAAATTAAATTACAAAAAACAAGTTATAATAATTATGATAATTGCGGACAATGTGAACATAATTATAAAAGAAAGATTCCAATCATAACAATATTATAGTTGTAATTGTAATTCCAATTACATGTTGAAACTATGGTTTAGAGGAAGTGAAAAATATGGAAAGTATGGTAATTTTCTTGGTGAATGGCTGCAAATTGAGATTGCAAGGAGGATTATAACGACTAAGTCTTCCTTAGGATTGAAGATTGGAGATACACTCACTAAGAAAATTAACAAAAAGAGCTTATTATAATGCACAATTAACAAAAAATTTTATTTGATTATATTGAGCATCATGTGGTACAATTACATCAAATAGACCATAAACCATTCACTTCTTATTTAAAAAGCTAAGTTCGATGGAATAGAAAAGGCACACATTAATATCACAAATTTAATTAAGTGCCCATAAAGTTGTTTATTTATTTATATATCATAATTTCTTTTTTTAGTACGTTAACTAAAAGAGTATTATCTATCTATGGAGCCGGAGGAGGAGTAGGACCATAGTCACGGCTGGCCGCCTCTGGACCCTGAGCCGGCGCTTGGACCGTCGTGTTAACCCCATTCATGTTGTTGTGGTAAGGGGTGTGACTAGCAGTACCAGCATGCCGCGATTTACTTGGTTTGGCTGGTATATCTATTGCCATAGTACCATAGTCTCGTATAACATTTCTCCAAGAAAATTAACCACTCAAAATATCAACGTATATCATCATAAAATTAGCCTTTATTTTCTCCTAAGATCTTTTACATTAATGGTGTATATCATATTTGAGATAGACAGAAAGACAGATTTTTTTTAATTTTCTCTATTTCTACTCAAAAGATAAATTATATATAGTTTTTTTAACGTTCTGTATGCAATGAATAAATTATAAATGGCATTAATAGAGGATGAAAGTAGCATCGATAATACCACAAATTAGAGTTGAAAAGATAGAAAATTATAGTTGTTATTATTAAAATTTTATATAAATAATTTATTTTTCAAAACCGTAAAAAATACAGTTAAAATGTAAAAGATGCCTAGTCAAAAAAATAAACTTACGTGGAGGAGCATGAATTCGTGATTGTGATTGTAGGGCTCTAGAGATAAGGATGACGAAGATAAAGCAGCAAATGTATAGTGAGGAAGTAGGCTTCATTATGAATGCAGTAGCTAAGTTTTAACTCATTCCTTGAAACCATCTTCTGCAATTCATGATTTTATAGAGGTTTAAGAGTATAAGATACGTTGCAAATGAGTCTGGCAGATCATTCACGGTGACATTTGACAAGGAGTGTGGAGACTGGGGAGTAAGCTCCCTAATTGTTCAGTCCACAAAACTCTTGGTTCTAATGTGAACGGGACTCGATCAATTTTGACGTTTTGCATGTAGGCCTTAGTGTGAAGGCTTCGTCATCTCTATTTATATTATCTTTTGTCAAATCTGTTTAATTGAAATCTTCTTGGAAAGACACTTACTAGGGCCACGCACGATGACTTCTTTTTCTTCTCTGGAAAAAGATGTGGCCAAGGTAAATAAATCAAAACCGCGTCGGCGGTTCAAATTAGGGGTGCGTTTGCTTATATATCCAATAATAACCGTGGATACTATTGCACATTTCAGGTTTTTGGAATTAGATATTTTAATTAGAAAATAGTACAAAAGTTGTAAAATTAATGTTTCTTATTTATCATTTTAAGATTGGGTATATTAAATTTTCATGTAATTTGATTTTTTATTTAAAAATATCATTTACCCTCATTATGTATTTTTAAGTTACATAATTTTTCGTAGTTTTTCGTTTATTCATAATTTTTATTAAAATTTAAGAATTTTGGTACTTTATTTATTTTAAATAAAAAATATAATAATTAAATAATATCTTGATAATAAAATTTAAAATATATTTAAAAATTTTAAAATGAAAGTGTTAAGATATTTTATTTTCGATATTATTTGTATGCTGATATATTTGATATACCTCTTGTGATAAGGAAGTTGATTTAGATTATGTATATCTTTTGTAATAAGGAAGTTGACTTGGTATAAAATTCCACTATCTTGAAATATGAAATATTTTTTAAAGTTAAGATACTGTGGAAGAAATGAATCCTAAATGAGATAGAATCATAAAGAAGGTAGGATTTGTCGGAGAAAAACAAGCAGTATACCTATTGATTTTTGTAGTTGCATTTTGGGTGTGCTTCCGTGATTAATTACATGTTCCATTAATGATTTTGTGGCTATTGTGCGTGAGTTTCTTTAGTGATCAATTAAAAAGTACAGAATAGATTTTTGTTTAAAGGCAATCTATAATGTGACATATATCGATTGATTTTAGGCTACCGTGTTTTTAGAGTGCTTGAGAGATTAATCACAATGTTCTATCATTGATTTGTGCTACTATGTTTTGGGAGGTTTTGCAGAGCTAACTTAAAAGTTTGGCAGCAAACTTTTGTTTGAAGACTCTCCAAGATTATGGTTTAATGCGGCTGGACATAAAAGGGAGTGTTCTATGACTCAAGTGATCTTTTGTTTCTTATTATTCTTAATTTAATCACTTGAGATATTTTTATCTTTGTCTTTATTCGTTGTTTCAAAATCTTCTGTTAAGGTTAGCTTGAAGTGGTCATGTTATTAGGTGTGAGATAACTTTCAAGTGTGTGTACGAGTAGATAGAATCAAGGAGTAAATGGTGTTGACTCCATAATAGCCTTATGTAAGACTATTGTACTACAATAAAAGTTGATTAATCTGGGTGAGGGCCCTGCAAATGTAGGCCATACGTGTTAAATTGCGTTAACAAAATTCTTATATTGATTTATTTGCTGCGCACTTAATTTTTCTACTTGTGATCAAATTCTGAAAACCGTAGTTGCTAACTCAGTTACTTTCTTGATGTAGATCAGAGTTCCACACTTATGACTACTAGAGAAGGAGCGTCAATTACAGGCCCACCGCTACTAGATGGTTCTAACTATCTTAATTGAAAATTAAGAATGAAAGTGTTTATTCATCAAGCACAAGGGACTAAAGCATGGACTTCTGTGCTGAATGGCTAGACTCATCCTATGACAACTAGTTAAAAGAATGAAGCATTACTTAAAGATCCATCTAAATGGACAAGGGCCGAAGAAGAGAGAGTGCTTGGTAACTCTCAAGCAATGCATAAAATTTTGAATGCTATAAATGAAGGACATTTCAATATGATATCAGCGTGTAAAGTGTGGGATACATTACAAACCATACATGAGGGATCAAAATTGGTAATTGCATCAAAACATCAAATGTTGGCTATTAGATTTGAAGAAATTTGGATGGAGGAAAGTGAATGTAAGACCCCAAACTATACCCTTGTAGGAATGTTTCGTGTCCATTAAAGTATTTGTAATGGGTGTCAACAAGTATGAAAGTGAGTACTTAGTATGGGACCTAGTATGGGGCCTAATCGATATTAATGGAATTGTTGGGGGTAATTCGGTATTTTGCGTTTATTGTGTTATGCATGCACAATTATACATTAACCATGGGCTAAAATGCTAAATGAATTAAGATGGCATGCAATTACATGGAATATGATAAAGGTGTGGTTAAATTGTGATTAATGAAAATGGAAAAGAAGGAACCAAAGGGGAATTAACCACTTGTCACTCTATACACCATAAACTTGTCACTCCACTCACGATAAGTTTTACATAAACATATGAAGAGGATGAATGGAGGACGGCCTAGCACTTAAAATTTTAGAATTTTGAGCTCTTCTTTACACCAAAAATTCTCTCAAAAGGGGATTTTGAAAGATACGCAAGAAATTGGTGAATTTGAAGAAGTCTAAGGTAAGTTAATTTCATGTATTGAAGATTAACTCCTTCCTCGTCTCCTCTTCATCTAGGGTCTTGTTATGTGTATATAATTGTTGAAGATGAGTTTTGAATAGGTGTGTTATGTATAGAGAAGGAGAAGACTAAAGGCAAAGGAAAAGGGAAGCAAGTGGTGTAGCACTCCCTTACCGTTGGGTACGCACCGGGACGCCCGCAGATCATTCCGGTACATATCCTATGATAAGGGTGAGCTACGTGCGATCACTACATTCATTCCATATGGCATCATATCAATTTTACCAATAAAGCAGTAATAGAAACCACAATATTTTTAAAATCAACTTCTTCCTCAT
>JAOTJB010106125.1:0-20001 GCA_027123815.1 Erythroxylum minutifolium | reverse complement strand
ATTATTCAATTGATATGATGCCATGTGGAGTATTGTAGTGATCGCACGTAGCGCTCCCTTATCTTAGGATATGTATCGGAATGACCTACGGGCGTCCCGGTGCGTACCCTAGGATAATGTGGTGTTACAGTTGTAATGTCGACAAACGTTAAGGTGAGATGTATTTAGATAGTGTAATGCAAAATCCATCAAAGCTAGTGAAACAAAAGAAACATTGAATTTAACATTAAGTGCAAAAACTAATATTCACTCAAAATTGGGTACTATCAATTATGATGAAGGCAAAAACTATGTTTCACAGCTCATATTCAAGCTCTCACATGATAAACCACATGAAGCATAAAGAATTAAAAGGAATCACTCATAAAAATTGATGATAAACTACATATTGCAACTATAGGGAGTGACCTTTCAAAACAACATCTCTCCCATAAGTATCATACTCAAATCACCCATTCCTTACAACTTTAAGAGAAAAAACTAATCATGAATAACTTTACAAAACAAATGAATTTCCTCCATGATAATTTTATTTAAACAATTTTCTTTTCTACTCTTTCTCCTTTTCCTTTTCCTTTTCTTTTTTCCTTTTTTTCAAAAATTGAAAGAACTACATCAACAATGGAATTCATTAATAAGAGATAAAATGTCATTCCAACAATTATAGTCAACCTAAATATATGCATACCCCACACTTATACTTTTATACATCCATAGTCATCAACAATCAACAAATGCTCCATTAGCTTTAAAGATTAGGTAAGACATTTGGTTAGGTCAAAGGCTTGCAATGTGGTTTTCACAAAAAGAAAAGGCTAATAAAGCTCAAAAGGGCATAACAAAAAGAAAATTCAGACCAATAAGTAAGTTAGTTGGTTAATGTAGCTTATAAAATAAAGAATGTTTATATCATTTTCACGTTAATGCATGTGATGAAAATGTAATATTGAATAGAAAATCAAAGAAAATTCAAGATGTATATGTTGTGAAAGTCATACATAAACAAAAGACAATGAGATTGATATTTATGTGTCAGTCTATAAAGGCTCAAAATCTCACTGGCTTATATCTACCCATTAGTCACTACTCTTCTAAAGATAATGTATATTGACTAGTCATAAGAATAAAAGTGCATGCTTAAGTTTCCATTAATTTTTCTAGTCAATTCACTCTCTAATTGTGATTATATAGTCCCAGAAGCAACTGGAAAAGAAAAAATGTTTGTTTGATTTGATTTGATTTGATTCTCTCTCTTTTTAATAAACATTCTTAAAAACACACATTCACATAAGAAACAAACAACCTAAAAGCACACATGATAATCACCACCCCTAGAATTAAAGCTTACATTGTTGGTAATGTAACCTTAAATGTAAGAAATTGAGCATTCAACAAAAAAACAAGTGTAAAAATGTAAACGAAAAGAAATAAACTTCCCTTAGGTTGCCTCATAAGCAGTGAATTTATTTATTGTCACTCATTTGACTCCAAAATTATGGTCCTCAAGTGTTTCCACTTCTGCGTTTTCCACTTGAGGTTCTTCAGGAAGAGCGTGAGTTGATAACCACTCACGTTCAATGTCTTCCATATCTTCAAACTCTTAATCTCTACTGAATCCCTGCACTCTTAAAAAATCTTCAATATCTCTTCACCCTTTTTCTCCTTATGTAATTTCTTCAACTTGCTACGAAAAGGTGAAGGGTTTGTTTTAATAATAATTAGGGACTAAATGATATATCCCTTTTTCCTTCAATCTCCTTCTCAATTTCTTCTTCACAAGCAGTCCCTTGAGTCCATATTTTTTGAGCCAAATGATATATCCCCTTTTCCTTCAATCTCCTTCTTAATTTCTTCTTTACTAGTAATCCCTTAGTTAGTCCTATAAAGGTTCTCAAGCTTCTTTCCACTCCTTAAGGTTACCACACTAATGTTTTTTGGATTCACCTCAGGTTAAGATGGTTGCTTCTCTATGCTTTATGATTCTAAATGGTTGATAGTTACCACCATCTAACCCATTTGGCTTACCAAGTTCGAGAATCTAGACCTTGCATCTTTCTAGAATTATTTCACATCCTGATGAAATTTCAGAGTATTAATAGCCTTAAACATAACTAAGTCTTCTAGAGATGTACCTTAGTTGGAATAAATGGCTTATGGTCTATATGGGAATTGTTATGCACCTTGCATCATATCTAGGAAGTAGTTTTAATGGCAATCTCCTCTATAACTAAGGTTCAAGTGATCTCTCAAACCTGAGTTATAAGATTGGGAGCATAGGTTATGGGAAAAATTTCCACCAATAGCTTTAACATACTCTAATAATGGCATACTCCCTTCACAATGTCCTTTCTATACAGAAACACTAATAAATATAAAAGATCAAGAAATAAATTAAAAAAATTAGTTAGAAACAAATATATACAAAACACCAATTAAAATAAAAAAGAAAAGCTAAAATAGCACACTCTTTAGCAACGGTGCCAAAATTCTTGATGCGTGTCGAATGCATTATAAAATAAAACCTAACTCTCCACAGCTAAATCTTTAGTAGTGTTAAGTAAGGGTCATATCCACAGGGAATGTATGTGTAACTTTTGTAATGAAAATAATCAAAATTTAGGATAAGGGGAAATTTTGGTTGGTTAATAAAATAAAGTAAAATTAAACTATGAAAGGCAATTTAAATTAAATAGTGAGAAAATGAAAAAATTGATGAATGAGTTTGGAATCTTGTTTTTGGTTCAATCTCAGCCTACTCATAAATAAGCATACTTAATCGTCTTGTTGATCTCATAGCTCTCTTAGAAACTATTAATAGTACGTTAACAATAAATTCTGTTAACCCTGGTTTTCCTTTAAGTTCTGTTGAATCAAAATAAGCTCTTTAACTAAACTTAGCTATCAAATAACCTATAATAAGCTCTTTATATTTAGTATGAAAGTTTCATTATGAACTAGAAAAATAGATTAATCTACGTAATAATCACATAAGCTTGGGCCATTTAACTTATGTCATGTTACCCCTAATGATTCATCACCATTAGTTTACCACAAATGAATTGAAAAAACAACTATTACATATTGTGTTTCACATTCTGTTAAGAACGAGAATATTAATCATAAACAATCTATTAAGAACGAGAATATTAATCATTCACACATGAATACCCAAAACATTAAACTAAGAATAACATAAACAATTTCTAAAAAGGGAGAGAATCAATAATACACCATAAAGAGATGCCTAAATGCATTCTTCGGCTTTGATTTTCTCTATGAACTGGAAGAAGAAAGCTTAGTCCTCCATAGATCCCAAAGAAATGAGAATTATATGAAAAAAATAGGTTTTTTTTGAAGATGCACGGATTGATGCATGACTGTTCATCCTCCCATGCATCACCAAAATATGCCACTTTCTTGTATGGTCGTGCATTTTGCAGGTTATGCAAATTCTTCATTTTCTTACGTCTTCTTATCCCATCTTCACTCTAATCCAGTTTGTTCTTCTTATACAAAGATAAATGAGTATGAACATCATAAGAATGGCTCAAAGAATGTGCTTTTAACTCATTTTAGCTCTTGTGCTTCCAACTTATATTTAAAACCAAATGTGAACCAAAATGAGTATCTTAAGTATTTTATAATATTACTCGACAAGTATTAAGGATTGAATATATGAACAATTATGAACACATCAGGCTAGTGCAGATGTCTGATGTGCTACCACTACCTCCAGTAAAGCCATAGTTTCCTATAGATGACCAGTTTATAGTAATCAAAGACTTTAAACTATTTGTTGAATGAACTAATCTTGCATACCCTATCAATAAGATTAACCTGTTTAAGGATGTCCTAATTAATAAAGTAGGGTGGCTTGAACTATTTAATGCAAAATGTCATAGTACCTTTTTCTTATGCCTTAATAGCGAAGTAGAGTAGCAATAGCTTGATCATTCACTACTCTACTTTGCTATTTAGGCACAATGAAAAAGGTACCGTGTCATTTTGCACTAGATAGTTCAAGACACCCTACTTTTTTAATTAGGACATCCTCCGACAGGTCAATCTTATTAATAAGATATGCAAGATTATTTCATTCAATGGATAGTTTGAAGTCTTTGATTATTGTGACTCCCTAATGACAACTTATATTGGAGTTTATAGGCACCCTTAAGGTAGACAATATGAAAATTTTGTGGGCTTACACATCTGCAATTTGAGCTATAACTTATTTATCGTCTATATGAGATTCTATATTGAGGAGCGTGTGTAAGACTTTACAAATACATATGTGACTAACTATTAGAGGCAGATGTCGACTACATCATCTTATGAATTTGAAGGTGTATAGGTTTTGATTCCTTGAGATAAGTCTTGGTTTATTCATTACGTGCAGGGAGGGAGAGCATGGGAGTCGTCAAAAAAAGGATTTTATCCATATTATACTGCATATACCAATGAAAGACAATGTCTTTCATCATTCATTTTATACTATTGGTTTGAGAGTACTTTCACAAGGCCAATTTTAGGATTATTGATGGAAGCTTAGTGATTATATCCTTGACGCATAGCCTACGAGTGCCTTTAGATGATATGGATCTCACAATAGCAACCACTTTTATGCTCATGACATTAAAGATTATTAGTGTATTAGGAATGGTTAAGTTAAGGATGAAAAGTCGAGGATAGCACTTCACATTTATTGTTACACCACCATAATTAGATGAGGAGATGCCTACCAAGAAGGATCATATTATAGGACCTGATAGAGACCCTACCCCTCAACCATTACCATCACCATTTGTACTAGCATCACAAAACCTACTACTTTAACATATATCATAGAGTACATACATTAGTTGGTGATACTATACTGTAAATAGTGTATCACCTAAAAGTGGAGATTTGAACTCCACTAGTATGTCCACAGGAGCTATCTATGAGTATGGAGATAGAGCATATGCCAGTGTTTATAGAGGGACATAGAGTCAAGTCTAAGGAGCCTAAGAGCCTGATGAGCCTAGAGAGTATAAAAAGCTTAAGGCACTATTTTTTAAGGAGAATGTTAAGGATGTAGATATTAGAAAGCTAAAGGATGCTACTGCACCAGTTGGAGAGGATACCACTATTCCTAACGATGACACATTGACAACGATGACCAAGTCCTCCATAAGGAGGTTAACATAGATGATTTTATTCAAGGACTTAAAAGACTGGTAGGCGATAACACCCTATATGCTACCTCTAGTACCATCACTTCACTAGGAAACTTGAAAAATTTTTGTATTATATATTTTTCTCCTTATTGAACCAAAAGAGGTTATAATTGATGTTTTTAATGATAATAAAACTTACGTACTTTTAATGAGTTTACTTTTTTGATGAGAAGGAATATGAAAGCGAGAAATTGTCATGAAGATGATTTATGAAAGAAAAGATGAAATTTACAATCTTCAACTTTAAGACCAAGTCAAGCATAAAATAAGATCAAGATATATTAAGGTCACTTCATATTATGAATTACTTATTGTAAGCTCACCTTGGTTGATTTGATAGTTTAAAAGGCCCATTATTTCACTTTATTGTATAAGTCCTTCCATTCATCAAGAGGCATTGAAGTTTTTAGTTTAAATATAGAGGCCTCTTAATCTTTTAAACAAACTTTAAGGAATATTTTGGGAAGTGTTTAACATATAATTATGTTAAACAAATTGAGTTTAAGCATTTGGTGTTGTTAAAATTATATTTTTAGGGTGATTGGTTGACCAAAATAGGTGAAAGTTGTTAAATCTGATATATTGAGAGTGTGTTATAACGTTGTTAATGTATTAGTTAGATAATATGTCATAATGGTCGACCAACTAATATGCTTATTGATTGAATAATGTCTTAACAGCTATTGAATTTGACACTTTTAATGCATATTGATCGACCTGTGCTATATTAATAGTTGTTGTAACGACTAGTTCTTGGCTCCTACAGATAGTAAGGTCCCAAAACACTATAAATAAGCTTTTTTTTATTATTTTTAACATTAAAAAGCTTTTAAGTGCATTTTACACACATGTTACGTAATTTTTTAACCATTTGATCATTCATTGTTTCATTGTGAGTGTATGAGACATTTTGAGATTATCAAAATAGTTATGTGAGAAAATTTGAGGTATAAACTCTCATTGGGCTTTTATCGATTATATTTAAGTGTTCTTTAAGTGATTTTGAGGTTTCTCTTCACCTTGAAGAAAGAGTGAAAAAGAGGCTCCTCTTTGCTAAAAGAAAAGATTGTTCAAAGGTTATTCTTCTCTTCAAAATAAAAATTATAATGGAAATATAAGAAGAGTTTAGGGAGTGGATACAGTAAAGGGTTGATTATAGAACCATTATAAATCTATTTACACTTCTCTTTCCTTTCTCTTTTACTTTATTATTTATAAGCATCATTAAATCTTTTATCATTATTTCATACTTACATTTATTATAGTTATTGGTTGGTGTTTTATAAGATAGTAACTTTTAATTAAAGTCTTAAAAACACCCAATTCACCCCCTCCCCTCTTGAGTGCCACCATGGAATAACAAGTGATATTAGAGCAGGTATATAAGGTCATTATTTCAAAAGAAATCCTATAGCAAAGATCATACTGACATATTTAGTACTGACTTCATCATCTTTTATTGAAGCGGGAAAAACATTAGTATAGCCCCCTTTTTTGAATTAAAATGACTATCTTTATTAGAAAAATAAGTATGATCTTTTTCTTAATGATTGAAAATGTTAATTTTTAGGAAATTTTTTAAGTATTCCATACGTTCTTACTAAAATTATAGATGATAAAAAAGTTCCAATGATAAAATATGAATGGGACACTTAAATCCAATAAAAATTTCATAAGTTTTTTCAATGTGTGAAAAAACTTATGAAAGTTTGGGTTGGTAAGAATTCCAACTCAAAAAAGATACGTATACTTTAGAAGTTGCTCATGAAGGAATAAAACAAGTAAAGGAAAGCAAAGTTATCATGCCAACACACCAATATAACTTGTTTTAAATGAAACATGATGAAAGCATTTATAATATGTACACCAGATTTATTGATATTAACAATGCTCTAAAAGGTTTTGGAAATACCTACATTAATGTTGAAATGTTAAAAAGCTACTTAGATCACTACTAAAAACCTGGGAAGCTAAAGTGAGGATCATATAAGAAGCCCAAGATCTAACAACACTACCATTTGAGGAGATTATTAGTTCTCTTCTTATGTATGAAATAAAGCTCCAAGAGATGCAAGAAGAAATGTTGCTTTCAAAGAAAAAGAATTTAGTTCAAAGTCTCAAAGGAAGAATTAAGTAAGGAAGAGAGATGTCATTTACTGAAAGTGATTAAGAAGATATTACTTTAATCACTATAAAATTCAAGAAATTTGTGAAGAACTCCTAAAAAAGAAAGGACTATAGAAGTTGTATGATATATTAAAAGAACATATCAAATAACATTGTTTGCTTTAAATGTAGAAAACTCAGACATATGAAGTCTTAATTCCCTCTCTTTAGTGAAAATGATAAAAATGAAAGAAGTGACAAGAATGGGAAGAGGGAAAAAGGCAAAAAGAAGGCTTTTAAAGCCTTTACTTAGGATGATTTAAGTGATTATAAAAGTGAGCATTCATAAGGAGCTATAGTTCACATGTTCTTTATGATGAAAGATAATGCTGAGGTATTCTCTAATTATAAATCTTATGATAATAATATTGATGTTGATTTGACATCTAATGAACTTGTTGAGAGCCTCGAAATTATGAACATGAAAAAGAAAAAGTTACCAAAAGAAGCTCAAAAAAATCTAGATACATGTATAAGTGAGAATGAAAAGATAAAAAGTGAATTGCATAGTATCTAGGTTTATAAGAGTGTAACTAGTATGGATAACCATAACTTGGAAGCACTAAAGGATGAGAATGAAGCATTCATTAAAGAAGTTAATTCCATTAAGGAATCATTGTAAAATTTTATGAAAGGATGTTAGAAACACAAAAACATATTAGGAATTCAAAAGAATTAGTAATAATAGGCATGTAATTAGATATATCCATGGGAGTGTTTCTAATATTAAAACTACTTTTATCAAAAGAAAGCATTTATATAGTGAAAATCAAAGCCTAGAATTACAAATGAACATGAAGCATCCACATCCAAGCATATACATGACAGGTCCACAACGGTTCACATTAAGAGCAAACCTCATTCCTTCATGTATCATCTATAAATTTAGGTCTATAACTCAACATTCATAAGGAAATAACAAGCGTAAATTCTATACAAAAAAAATATAATAACATACAATCTCACTCATCCTACATTAGGCCTTATACTAAGTAGAATGCTATCAAACATGTTTACTCGCCTCACAAGAAACATTACAATGAAAGAAACATGCCTCATACATACAATTATGCTAACTCTTTTCAGTATCCAAAAAAGAACATTCAAATCACTTATCTAAAGAAGAAATCCCCATAATTCATATACATGTGAAAATTAAGGAATGAATTCATACGCCAAAGTTATAAAGTTAATCACCATACCACTATTGTACCGTACACATATAATATGATATGTTCCTTTTATGGTAAATATGGGCAAATTAACAAAAGCTATTTCTTAAAAAAAAGGTTAACGAGTAAACCCTTAAGGAAGTGGGTCAAAAAGAAAAGGGAGACTTACAAACAAGGACCCAAGCTCATTTGGATAACTAAAATATGTGGTACATGGATAATGGATGCTCAAAACATATAACTGGAGATGCATCATAATTTTCAACTCTTATATACAAAGATGGAGGACTTTTTAGTTTTGGAGATAATTCCAAGGGTAAGATAATTGGCATTAGCAAAGTTAATAAGGAAGATGCCACTATTATTGATAATGTACTTTTAGTTAATGAATTAAGGAATAACTTTTTAAGTGTGAGCTAAATATGTGATACAAAGTATGCTTTGAGAGGAGATAATGCATTATTTCTAAAGTAGTTGACAATAACATTGCATTTCTGGGAAAAAGAGAAGGAAATATATACACAATTGATCTTGATTATTTCTCTAACCAAAATATGATGTGTTTAATGTCTATTAGTGAAGATGCATGAATTTGGCATAGGAGACTTAGACATGCAAGCATGGACCTCATCTCTAACCTCAAATATAAAAAACTTTTAAATAGGCATCCAAAGGTAACATTTGAGAAGACAACATTTGTGGAGTTTGCTAAATAGGAGAACAAAACAAGAGCTTATTCAAAAGCAAAATGTGTTAGAAAAGTGCTCTAAAGGCAATCACCTTTAGCACTTATTGTAAAAAACTTTTTGATTAACAAAAAGGCTTTTTTAGTTAATTTGATGTTTATGTTCTTTATAAATTAATAGTGATCTTAAATTGAATTAATAAAGTCCTTGATACATTACATATCATTAAGGAAATCATGATGACATCATGATAATGAAATTCCTATCATTTGTAACTATGTTAGTATCTAAATTATCCCTAGTCATAGGATTAATGAGATGGGACATTATTAATCCATATAGACTAGCACATGTTATACTCCTTGATTAGATCAAGCAGTGGATCCCATAAGCTATAAGCATGAGTTGTTTAGCATTAACATGTGGATGCTTGCTAAGAGAAGTACATTAGATGACCTGCCATAGGACAATTATATGGATAATCTATTTTAGTGTCAATGATAGTCTCATAATAAATATGGTGTAAATATCTTTAGACTTAAGGTGCTCAAGGATATCTTAGATACTAATCCTATACTTTGACTCCATTCCTTGTTGCCTCTTGAGGTTGCTCATAGGGTGGTGATTAGTTACAACTTAAGGTATGCGAAGGTAATTGAATAGCCAATAAAGGATTCACCATTCCTGATATAAGGAGATGATACCCACGGCCTCTTGTCGGGGTCATTACTCGGGATTCTTTAGCCAGAGTGGAAATGTCAATAAGATAGTCTTCAGTGACATATCCAATTGAGTAATGAGCCTCGAGGATAAGAACTAACATCACTTAGGCTAGATGTGATATAGTCAGTCTAGTGGAAGTTGACACTTTAACCATACTTTGAATCAAGTGGGGTATAAATGGTGAAAGGATGAATTGCATGGGAACATTGTCTATAGAAGGGTTCGTAGTCAAACCATTGACTTTTTGATCAATTGAGGGTCATGATGTATTGCTAGATACCGCTCATGACTTGCTTTAATTAAGTGTTAATTCAAGTGGCTAACATAACCGAGAGCCTAATGGGTCACTCGCATTAAAGATACAAAGAATGAGTAAAATGGTTTAGGATGGGGATCTAAGATATGAGAGATGCATGACTAAGCTACACAAGTATGGTAGTTTAGGGTCATTTGATTGTGAATCATATGACACATGTGAATCTTGCTTGTTAGGTAAGATGACAAAATTACCCTTTAATAAGCAAGATGACAAAATTACCCCTTAAAGAAGGGATGGAAGTTTCATGCTATATTAAGTGGGATTAAAAGTCACTTAATTTCCACTAACTTTCCATTGATGTTAGGGGTTAGAGGAAGGTCAAAGGGTGTAAGAAACATCAATTTTTGTACAAGTTTTGTGTGAAAACAAGAAAATTTTTGGTGAAATGTTCATCATCATCTCTCTCTCTCTCTACAATCACTCTCTCAAACAATACATCACAAAACTAACACTTTGTGTGTGCTCTAGCCATTCTTCTTCTTAAGAGGTTTCAAGCTTCGCTCTTGACATGGATATCATTAGAGACGTCCTCCTTTGGTTGTTGTAATCTATGACAACCTAAAAAGGTGAAGACAATGAAGAATAAAGGAGATTGTAAGGTACACATCTTAAGTTCATGTTTTGTTAAAGTTACATCTAATAACTCTTGAAAGTTCATAGATTTTTGGGTTTTGTTTCATATTTTTGTTGTTATTTTCTATTTTTGATGCATGCAATGCAAGATCAAAACCCAAAAGTGGCATCAGAGACATCTTGTGCCTATTATATGTAATTTCTATTACATATGCAATAGGATTGCATGGTTGTGACAGCTGAGGTTCTGTTCTTAGAAAATTCAAAATTAACTTATGAAAAAATTCACGATTTGCTTTCACTGATATGCTCATAAGATGTTTTTAGATGGTTTTCACGATTGAAAATTGTTTTTAATGTGATTAAAATATTTATTTTCGAATTTTATACAACATGCATGAAAACTATTTTCTTATAGAACATATGATGTTAGATGGATAAATTATTAAGGTTGAACAAGTTTTTCTTGGAATTTGATTATGGAAAAAATTATGTAAACATATTTAGAACGTGTTTAATCCTACAGAATTTTTCTAGAATTAATTAAAAAATTTTAATTGATTTTTCAAATAGTAAACAAATCTGGTTGGTTTTGTTAAAATTGATGGAACTGTTTTGTTTGATAATTTGTATGGTTTTGTTAAGATAATTTGTTAAAAATATTTTTATGTGATAAAAATGTGTTATTTTGATGTCTTATTTGTGTCTAGGTGTAGTTTCGGTTACCTTAATCATTTTGGGTGATTCCAAGATTATTTTGATGAATTTGAAATGACCTGGAGATGCATGAACTGATGATTTGATGTTCTAAAAATTTTATGAAATTTTGGAAATTAATTTTGAATTAATTTAAGTGGAGGATTAAATTTTCTAGTATGACTAGAAAGTGACATATGTGACAAGACTAAAGTGTTTAATTTTGATATCAAATAATTAATTTTAAAGAGTATTAATTTTTGAATTAATTTCTGGAAATTGGAGTTTCATTGAAATTGATTAATATTAAATTCCAAATCGAAATGACATGCAAAATTAAATTTAGCCAAGATTAAAATTAGTAAGTAATTCAATTCAAGAGTTGAATTGACTTCCAAATTTTAGGATCCATAAATTGTCACAACCAAAACTTATGTGTTTAATTTGATGAATTAGAGAATGCAAGTTAGGATTGTTTGGACTTACATGATGGATGATTATGGACTTAATCCCAATATGATTGGGGTGTCCATATCATGCCATATAGTTATGGTAACATTATATATATGTGTAATATATACAAGACCATCTTAGTTAGGTGAGACCTAAGTAGAAATCCCTCACTTAGAATATTAAATATATCGCCTTCCATTAATATGGTGAGAACCAGAGTTCTTTTAGAGTTAAGGTTATTGGGCAAACCCAAGCCCGCTCTACACAAATATGTTCGATCCATAGAAATATGATTTTCAGATTAATGGGTCGGTTTTAACTAGAAGCATTGATTTTTTAGGCAAACCTAAGGTCAATGTGGACAGAGACGAAGTTAGGTAGTGTATATGAGATATACATGCATCAAGAGTTGATAGCCCAATGTGAGTGCACACATCAATAGTTGATAGCACTAGATTCGATAGTTGCATTATAAATGCAATTGGTATGATCGATACCTACCAATTGACCTAAGGTGGCTTGTTGGGCAAACCCAAGGTCATTCTTAGGGATATTGGATATCCACCCATTAGGAGAACTTTTATACAAGTTCTCTTAGATTCATATAGAGGGTTATGGATTCGTGAGAAAATAGTGGGAGTGATACTGCATGTTATTAAAGTCCTAATTAACACGCATTTACTTAAGTGTAACACCATTTATCTCTTTGACATTAGGTTACAAGAATTGAAACCATGACCACTAGTGTGAATCGACGCTCACTTATGGAAGCCAATAAGTTGACTAGACCCAACTTCCTAGACTAGCTTAGGAACCTAAGAATAGTTCTCAAGTTGTAGAAACTAGTTTATGTCTTGGAAGAATCACTTCTCGATCCCCATGCTGCTGATGCTTCTTATTGTGATCAGAGGGCATACCAAAATCATCTCGATGATAGTGAGATGGCTAGCTGCATATTGCTGGCCACTATGTCACCAGAATTGCAAAAGCAGTATAAGGCTATGGTTGCTCATACCATAGTTGATCATTTGAGGGAGTTGTTTGATGAGCAAGCTAGGTCTGAAAGGTTCGAGACCTCAAGATTGCTCTTCCACTCTAAGATGACTGAGGAGACATCTCCAGTGCAATATGCACTGAAGATGAATGGCTATATTAAGAGGATAGTCTCTTTAGGTTTTTTGATGGATCATAAATTAAGTATAGACTTAATTCTAACTAGTTTGATTGATAGTTATTCACAATTTGTGATTAACTATTTGATGAACCAAATATCCACAACGATTTCTGAGCTAATCAATTTGCTCAAAATAGTTAAGCCATCTATCCGTAAGGATAGTAAGGTTGTGATGATGGTGTACTCTTCTAGTTCGAAGAGGAAGAGCCAAAAGAAGAAGAAGTCCATAAGGCCTAAGGGAGATGTTGCCAAGAAGAAAGCTAAGCAGACTACCCCTAAGGGAACATGCTTCCACTATGACAAGGATGGCCATTGGAAGAGGAACTGTAAGGCCTATCTGGAGTCATTGAAGCAGAAGAAGGCATCATATGCCCCATCTACTTTAGGTATGTTTGTTATTGATATCAATACTATTTCTAATAATAACATATGGGTATTGGATATCGGTTGTGGCTCACACTTATGTACTGATATGTAGGGCCTCAGGAATAGTAGATAACTCAACAAGGGAGAGTCGGACCTGTGAATGGTCAATAGAGCAAGAGTTGCTGCATTAGCTGTAGGAACTTATGTATTGACACTCCTTAGTAGGCTTGTAATAGAATTGGATGATTGTTTTTATGTATCTGTATTGACTAAGAATATTATTTCAATTTCTAGTCTTAATAAAGCTAGTTTCCATTTAAATTTTTGGAACAATGGTTGTTCTATTAGTTTGAATGGAATGATTTATGCTATAGGTACATTATGCAATGGAATATAAATATTAGATATTTCCAATCCAGTTTTAAATATCAATGACAATAAAAGACAAAAACAAGATAATGTAAAATCATCTTACTTATGGCAATATTGCCTTGGCCATATAAGTGAGAGATGCATGACTAAAATACACGTGTGGTAGTTTAGGGTCATTTGATTATAAATCATATGACACATATAAATCTTGCTTATTAGGGAAGATGACAAAGTTACCCTTTAAGGGAAAGGGTGAGAAAACTACTGGGCTTTTGGACTTAATACATTCAGATGTATGTGGTCTAATGTCTATACATGCCAAAGGTGGTTTCATATATTTCATTACTTTCATCGATGATTATTCACAATATAGGTATTTGTATTTGATGAGATACAAATTTGAGGCTTTTGAAAAGTTCAAAGAATTAAAAAATGAAGTAGAGAAATAGCTAGGTAGAAGTATTTAAACACTTTGATTAGATTGAGGTGGTGAATACTTAAGCTAAGAGTTTCTAAGTTATCTAAGAGATAATGGGATAATATCCCAGTGGACTCCACTTTACACGCCACAACACAATGGTGTGGTAAAAGGGAGAAACCGAACCTTGTTAGATATGATAAGGTCAATGATGGGCTTAGCAAATCTGCTAAAATCTTTTTGGGGATATGCACTCGAGACTATTGTTTATGTGTTAAATAGAGTCCCTTCAAAGTCAGTTGATGTTACTCCATATGAGATGTGGACTAATAAGAAACCCTATCTTTCTCATATGAAAGTTTGAGGTTGTCCAACTTATGTGAAGCGGATTCAGTTAGATAAACTAGAAGCCAAATCTGACAAGCATCTGTTTGTAGGATATCCTAAAGAAATGATAGGATATCAGTTCTACAATATTTTGGAATAAAAGGTGTTTATTTCAAAGCAAGCTGTCTTTTTAGAGAAAGAGTTTCTGTTAAAAGAAGACAGTAGGAGCAAAATTGAACTTATGGAAATTAAAGATGCTCAAATAGACACAGATCAACTACCAGTTGTTCATAATGATGAAACAACAGTTCAATCTTCTGAGACATAAGAAGTTAGTAGGTTAAGTAAGATATTCTAGAGAGATATAGATTTCTCATAACTGAATATAATGACGTATTGCTCATAGAAGACAATGAGCCCACTACTGAAGTTTTGAAGAGTCCAAAATCTAAAAAATGGCTTCAAGCAATAAAATTCGAAATGGATTCCATATATGAAAACCAAGTATGGACTTTGATTAACCCATGGCCCAGCCCGCAATTTGTTTTTTTAGGTAAAATTTTTTTAAAATGACGTCATTTTGGAAAAATGGGCAGGCCAAAAATCGATCAAACCTAGCAGGCCGGGCTATTTTTTTCATCCCTATTGCTAATGCTCAAATAAAAAGGAGCCTATTAACGCTTAACAATATGATCCTTTTTAATCGATAGGTGCCTGCTAGCGCTCAAAAAGAAAGGAGTATGTTTAATCGATAAGAGCCTACTAACTTTTGAAAGAAACCTCTTGCGATATAAAAACAGAAGGAGTCTATTGAAAAACTAAAGGAGCCTCTTGAAAACTTATAATGCAAAATTTTAAAAGTAAGGAAATGAATGAAAATGACACAGTAGATTTATACTAGTTTGGCTTATAACGAAGCCTACGTCTAGTCCCTAAGTATCTAACTTGAGCATTTCACTATAAAAAGCAAGTGGTAATTTGACGAGCCTATTCAAGCTCACAAGTGTATATTTTCAAGGTTCTTCAACCTTCCATACTAATAGTATTTTGCTAGCCTCTATAAGCTCACAATAAGAAATGTATGAAGAATTTAATAGTATTTCTTAATAGAGTGATATCACTTTCTAAAGCACAAAGAATTTGATATAACTTTCAAGAATATTGATGCTGTCAAATATTTCACAAGTCTCATGTATGTCTCTAATGTATTGTATATTGTCTGTTTTGCAAATGCGATGTTTCTTCCTTAAATAGGCAATTTTTTCAACTAGTCATTGCTTAATCTTTGAAATCTACTGAAATATTTAATATTTAGATGTTAAGAAGAACATTCTGTCAAGACTTCCAGAGCTGATTATTCAAATTAGTAATATCGTTATAGATGTCATGAAACCATTTTTAAAAAGTTAAGTTTATAATGAATGTACCGGCAATAAGAAAGCAATTATTCCATAATTTTATTTCCTTTTAAGAATTATATCGTTGTATATATAAGGAGATAAATCTAATTTGAAATTTGAAATATTATATAGCTATCATCAAAATCGTTAATCATAACCTTGTGCTAACATCGTCAAAAAAAATGAACTTATTGAGACAAAATATAGAACCTTGCAATAAATGGATAGGACCATGATAAATAAATATGATTTTTCTAAGTATTTTTTGTTAGAGACAATTGCCACCCATGTCACATATTAAATAGAGTCTATATAAGACAAACTTGAGATAAAACTCCCTATGAACTTTATCATAGGAAGAAGCTAAAAATCAGTTGCTTCAAATTTTTTGGCTGTAAATGCTATGTTTTAAATACGAAAAGTTATTCCAAAAAGCATGAAGGAAAATTTCCAAGTTATTCCTTAACTAGAAAAGCATAGATGGTGTTTAATAGGAAGAGTTTTATTATTAAAGAGTCTTTGTATATTATCTTTGATGAATCTAGCCGTCTTATATCTAGGAAAGTACTTCAAGATGATTATATAGGTATATCTAAGGAACTAGAGAAACTAACCCTTGAAGGAAATAAGAGTGGTCACCAAAAAATCACTCATATGAAAGTAAGGAAAATAAAAAGAACTATCCTCCACATCAAATTTAATTAATGTTCAACGAGCGGTGATTGCTAGATCCCATTGTAGAGATTTATCTCATCTTGCTTTTGTTTCTCAAATGAAACTTAAGACTACAGAAGAAGATCTTAAGAAAAGAGTTAGGTTCTTGTTATGTATGAGGAGTTTCAACAATTTGAGAAGAGTAAGGTGTGGACTCTAGTTCCTAGACTTAGTGATCTCGAAATCATAGGTACCAAGTGGGTTTTTAAGAATAACTTAGATGAATCAAGTAATATTATGAGAATTAAAGATAGATTGGTGGCAAAAGGGTACAATCAAGAGGAGGGCATAGACTTCGAGGAAACATTTTCTCTAATAGCTAGGATGGAAACTATTAACTCTTACTTGCATTTTCATCTTATATGAATTTCAAACTATTTCAAATGGATGTTAAAATTGCTTTTGAAAAATGGTTTAATTTAATAAGAAGTTTATTTTGATCAAGATTTACTTTGTCTCCTTATTTGTTACATGATTTACTTATGCTTTAGTACACTCAAAATTGATTTCTCCCTAGTAACTTTTAAAATAATTTCCTTACTATGATACATATGATAATTTTTTAATATAATTTAAAAAGATTATAGAAGGCTTTAGATACATGAGATATTTTGTTAAATATCATATTAACTATCAAGGTTTTCATTGAAAATTTGGTAAGAAATTTATTGAATTTTATATATTTGAAGTTTGTTATGACTTTATTTTCTTTTTTAGGAGATATATTGGAATAAATAAACAAAACAAAGTATATAGTATGTAAGTTTATTCACATTTATATGGTTATTTATAATTTTATATATAATTTTAACTTAAATTATACAAATATATGTTAATTTATTTAAAAATAATTATTGATTATTTAATAATATTTTAAAGGTAATATTAAATTTTTTTAACATTATAACTCATAGAAACTTATTTTCATATTTAATGGAGCACTATGTATATATCTAAAACCTTATTTTTCATATTTAATGGAGCATTATATATATCTAAAATGCTCTAACCTCTCTCTATAAGCTCAACCCATTTCTAACTTCAGTAGACTGGTTTTCACTGTCTTGCTTAGTAACTATTCGTTGTATCTCCTATCTTGTTACTCCCTACCATTTATCTCATGCATGTTTTGCATGGCTTAAACCTAAAATTATTTCCCTATTCTTTATGAACCCACATATCACGTTGGTTTTTAGCTTCCTTTCATCTTTGTCACCTTTTCTTATATTACTACCCCTTATTTATTCACCTTTACCTTCAGATCAATGCTAACTAAGCACTAGTTCCTATTCCTCCAAACCCATCTCCTGTCCTAGTTATTTCTTGCCTATTTTACCTATTCTATCACTTCACTGTTGTTGTCACTTTTTAACCTTCTTCTTTTTTCTTAAGATTAGCCTCCCTATTCTTGAAGTAAAAGGCTTTCCATCCCTAAAATCTATCCTTAGTGCTGTAGAGCCTTCAAACCCTATTGAGCTCTCTTCCCATGATGAAAAGCAAAGCTTGAAGAAACCTAAAAAGCTTGCAAATCCTTATCCTTTAATCTGAAAAACATGGAAGTAGGTTCTTAAATATAACTCACCATAAACAAAACTTTAGTATTCCCTCCACTGGAGTCACTGAAAGGGAAGAAAGTAGTAACATCAGGCATAAGCATTCTTAAAGAGGGAGTAGCAAAGTGGGAGAGCTTCCTAAGGGGCTTTTTTGGGACTCCAAACTATCTAACTAGTCAATCATATCCCAAAGCATTGCCTAAAATAAAATAATCCAAGAGGAACTCTATAAGTAGTAATAGGAAAAGACAAGGAGGAAGGAAATATGGGTGAGATAGGAACTTTGTCAATAGTTATTAGACAAAAAAATACAAAATACAGGCAATTAAGAAACTAAACCTCAAGATTTTCTACTTGCACAAACAATCATGCAATTGAGACCATTATCACTATTGGAGATACACTACAAAAGGGTGAAAATACTCCAACTATCAAAGAAAGGGAATCACAAAGATGTAAGCATTAAGAGAGAAGATGAACTCTAATTATAAATGAGCATATTAACCTAGAACATTATAGGTCTCAATAGCCTAGGTAAGCAAAACATGGTTTTTTATTTCATAAAAGAGCACAAACCTTTTCTTACAAGTTTATTAGAGGCAAACATCAAAGCCAATAATTGCAGTTTATTAGAGGCAAAGATCAAAGTCAATAATTATAGCAATTTAAGGTGCGTTAGGAGTGACTGACTAATTCTTTCCAACCATTAATACCACTATAATGGTATAATTATCCTCACTTATAGTCTAAAAGATACAATGATTCATCCAATCCATATAAAAATTGATTAATACATATAGAGATCAAAATGTGAAATCAAAATATGCATTTTTATATCGCTTTCCTATATATCTTCAATCTCAATTTTTAAAGATTTTCTTTATAGAATAAATTGAGGGCCATAAGGAATACCATTGATCAGCTATAGCTAATTATAAGTGACTTCAACTATATAATAAGCATAATGTAAGCGTAAGGAAATGCGCGCCTAAGAAATCACACTAAAGAATTAATAAAATGTTACTGGGATTTATAATTGATGGATCTTATAATGGAGGAAAATTTTACACATGGAATAATAAACAGGAGGGAAGTTAATATGAAAAAAGTCAGGTAGAAATTTTAAGAAAGCAAAGCATGCATTATCATTTAACTTCTTTATGATCATACACCCATTCTAATTTAAAGGATACTAGAGTCTCACACCAGAAATACCCATTCAGATTTAACAAGCACCTACTGTAGGTAAATGGTTTTAAAGAGGTACTAATTAGGGGACTACAAAGTCTAATAAGAGGAAACAAATATTCTCTAGTAAAAAACTTCAAGTCATAAAAAATGAATTGAAGAAGAACAGTTTCAAAAAGACAACACACACTTAAAAAGCAGTCTAATAAGTATGACATATTCTTGAGGAAATTCATGATGTACTATATAGAAATATGCAAGGTAAGGAGCTATAGGAGAGATAGTCAATCTGTAACATACCACTTCCATAAAGCATATGTCAAACATCCAGAAGATATTCAAAAACATACCCTATGAGAATGGCACGTTAGAACAGTCATATAGCTTATTATGGCATCACACATAACTTAAGTATTCAAAAGATCAACTTTTCCCATTTTATTCACAAAGATAACTTAAATTGTAGAATTACACTTCATAATATA
>JAOTJB010105836.1:0-20006 GCA_027123815.1 Erythroxylum minutifolium | reverse complement strand
TTATGATTTTGAGTTTGGTGTTAAGATATGTTGTTCTCCATGCTTGAATCTTTAAGTCAAAATCGAAAATGCCCTCTTTTGGTGAAAGTTGCAAATTTTTGGATACCTTTTGGAGTTGATGATTTAAATAAATTCTATGGTGTTAATTGTGCATGTATAATGTGAATTGATGATGAAAAATGAAGAAGATGTATGTTAGTTAAGGTTGGGCCAAAATGATGAAGAAGAAGTGGATTAATGTAATGAGTTGTGTAATTGATAACTGTAGCTTAAATGATGGGAGTTTGTTTGAATGGAGTGGTGGAATGTGTCATTGAGTGGAAGTGTTACTATATAACATGATAGGAGCATGAATTATTATGATAAAGTCTTGAAAATGTGACTTGAAAGTTATATACATTAGGTGTTTTATAAAATGCCTAAGTGAACTTGACTTAAGGTTTAAGGATTTTGATGGTGTGCATTAGAAAGAGGCTTTCATGTTTACTTAGAGTAACTTGAATTGTTGCTTAGATTGATGAGTAATGGCCTAATGTGCTTGGATAAATATGTGCTTAAGTATGCTTTGAAATGAGTAAGTAATGGATTGAAGGCATTAAATACCTTAGGAAATGCAAAAGAAAAGCTAATGTGAATAGTAACAAAGTAATTATGTGAGGCATTTAATGGCCGAATTCTATAACTTAAAAGGAGTGGTATTGTGTTTCATACACTTATGTGAAAGTGTATAATTATGAAATTTAGGTTTAAGTAGTAATTTCATCGTATGTCTTTTTATGCATTAAGGCTCGGGAGCTATGAATCAAGGAGTTCATACGGAGGACTGTTGAAAGTAAGAGAGTGTATACCTTCTTTTGAGGTGAGTTGGGAAAACCATATTTCTCATATGGGATTAGATCACCCTAAGACATGTATGATGACTTGTATGTGAATTTTGAACCTAGGTAATGCTTAGTAGAATTGAATCTCAAATAGATACTAATACATTTATGTATTTATGAAATGACATTGTTTTGAACAACGATGCATTTGAAGCACAAAAATTGGATTTTATTTCATAAGATGATGTTTGGAAATTTTCATATGCATAACCGAGTGATATATATTACATGCATGTATTCTCTTTTGGCTTAGAGCCTTGGCATAGTTCTATTTTATCGGTTGGACCGATAAATAAAGGCATGGTGCCTTATTTGATTTTAGTATTCAATATTTGCATATGATTTTTCATGATTGCTGAGGAAACGATTGGCCAATCGTGTGCTGGGCACAACTGATTTAGCGACCCCTGTACCCTTGACGCTGGTACATAAAATTTGAGTCCCAGTATCGACATTTTTCTACGAGACTTGTAAGTGATCCTAAGGTATGGACACCGACGAGGTCATCAACTAGGGTCATGACGCTCTTGTCGACTGTAGTCCGGACTCACCATAGATGAAGTCGAGCCAACACCGAGGATCGGTGAGTGTTCGCGCTAGTTTGGCCGACTAGTGTTGACACACATGATTGTTTTGGCTTATCCTGATTATTTGCTTTCTGACGAGATTTAAATTATACATGTTATATTTTTATGCTTTTGTGTACTAGAACTAGAACCTATGTTCACTGGATGAGTGGTTAATAGGCTAGGCCTATATGATTCCTAACCAGTATACAATGAGACATAGGCTAGGCCTATGTGATTTTATGTGATGTATGTTCACTTTGTAGGTTATTATACAATCTTGGTGTGTATGAGTTCTATGCGTGATATATGTTTTTTTTCTTTTCACTAAGTACATAATGTACTCACCCCCTCCGCTTTCCAACCATGCAAGTTAATATAGTGAGCTTGAAACTCTATGAGGATAGTACGATCTTTTGACATTTTCGGGACATTACCGCACGTGGGTAGTCATTAGTCTCTCTTTTAAAATTTTGTCGCATAGTGGCTCATGAACTGTCTTCTTTGGGTTGGTTATGTAAATATGCTTTGCAATTTCATAAATTTGACTCTTGATTGTTTTATCATTGTAAAAGACATAATGTATGAACTTTGATACTGTTGTTGAGGTTGCTTTGAGTAGATTTTAAAGTCCTGCAGTTGTGGTAAAATTTTTGGTGTGAATTTAGAAGTGTGTTTAAAGTTGTTTGCAGTTTTGGGATTTTTAAAATATAACCATTGTGCAACCCAAATTTTTTGAAAATAAAATAAAAAGGGAAAGACGTTCAGTTAGCCTTGCATAGTTGGTTTAAGGACATCGTTAGTGCCCTTAGCCCGGGTATGCGACGGTCGTCATGGGCCTGATGCGATACCGGGTCGTGACATTGAGAGTTATTTGACAAAGGAAATGGTTAAAAGTAGTCTTTTTGATACATTAACATGTTTATAAAGTATTAGTTAAGAGTTTAGGTTATGAGTAAAGTGAATTTTGAGAGAAATAAACGAGGGAGTGCTTTTGAAATAAACAAAGGAGTGCTTTTCCTACTAAAATTTTCTTGAAGGTTATTATGACCTAATACAATACTAAAAAAAAATCTTTTAAGGAAAAATAAGGAAGTGAGGAGGATAGAGTAGGGGTAAACTAGGAGATTATCATGAATACAATACAAGATCAATATGAGCATCTCATTAGGCAATTTGGTGAAGTGAGGGATAAGTTGAAAAAACATAAAGCTGTTATAATTAACCTACAACTTGACTCACCTTTACCTATTAGAGTGGATGATTTTAAGGAGTATGATGAGGTTGATGTGTTAGCAATTACTTGATAGAGTTAAATCTAAAGGGAGGTAAAGGAAAATAGGAAGAAGAGGAAGAAGGATGAGGAAACAAAGAAGGGGAAATTTTTAATTCAGGCTATGATAAAGGGTATAAAGAAAGAGTGGATAATAGTATAGGAAGTATGAAGATGAATATACGAACTTTTGTAGAAAAGATGGACTTGGATTCTTATTTAGAGTGAAGAAAGTATATAGAGTTAGTCTTTAATTGTTTTAACTTTTCAGAAGAGAAAAAGGTTAAATTTATAAAGTTTAGTGGTTATACTATAGATTAATGGACTCAAGGAATTCTCATTAAAAGAAGGAAGCGAGGGCCACCTATTCTTAAGAGGAGATTAAATTAGCAACGAGGAAGAATTTCGTACTAAGTTCCTACTATAGGGATCTCTATCAAAGAATGCAAATGTTTATTTAAAGTTTTAGGAGTATGAAAGAGTACCGCAAGGAGATAGAAGTTACTATAGTGAGATCAAATATGGATGAAGATGGGAAAGTAACAATGGCTTGCTTCATTTGTAAACTAAATCTATAAATTATGAGTTTTATAGAGCTACACCATTACATGGAGTTAGAGGATGCATTTTTCTTAACTATGAAACTATAACACAACTAAAAAGGGACCTACTAATGGTTTTAGCGTTGTTAGTGCATGTTCTTCATCATGAAGCAAATTATTGAGTAAAAAGGAGGACAAGGCTTTAAAGTCTAAATATAAAACAATTAACCTAAAAGTGAAAGCATCAAGTTGAGAGAGTTAAACTCGATTTCTCTTTAACAACTAAGAATTAAGATTTCAAGTGCTTTGAGGGGAGGGCAAAAAGCTTTATAAAATCCTAATAAGAGTGTAATATTGTAAAGGAAGGATAGCGAATATGAGTCTAAGAGTGAAGAGGAGGTTGATAAATGCATATTTGAGTATAATTATACACCCATATTTAATAGATTTTGCTAGATATTTTATAGTTTTGTCATATATTTAGTACTTAATTCGCTCTAAGTGCATTTATAGATTATAATTGTCTTCATGGACTAAAAAGAGAAGAATTCAGGAGAAACTGTGGTATAAAAAGAAGATTTGAAGTAACTAAGGATCTACATGCCAATGTATAGAGGCGGTACAAGTCTTTGTAACATATGAAGATTGAAGAATTTGATTTATGGTTATATGGAGTTACACACCTGTGTATACTAACATACAAGATTGTGTATGTGGCTTTTGTAATTCTTTGTGACTTTGTGGAATCATAAATTCAGGAGTTTTTGATTATATACGATCTCTCACATGCTTGACTAAATTTTACTATAAAAGGATGTAAGTGGAGGCAAGTTAAGAGAGTTAATTTTTATAAAAGATTTGAGAAGTAAGATACCTAAAGAGGAGACAATTTTGATCAGGGGATGAAGAAAAAGAATCAAGAGATCTAGACTTACATTAAATCTTAAACTTACAAGAAGATTCAATAGAAGAAAAAAAGGGACATTTAGACTTATGATTCCTTTGTTTTCTATTAGTTTTACTTTATGTTTATCTTTTATTTTGTTTTCTATGAACAGTAACTAAATATGATTAGTGTCTAGGTGTTATAAACCCTAGTTTGGGATAACAATATATTTTATTCTTTTTATTCAATGCAAATATTTTGATTGATTATTGCGATTCAATTTTATGTTTTACTCTTGTTTTAATATATCTGAAATATTAGTGCATGATTTGATTTCATATTATTGACATTGAAAAATTGTCTTATATGAATCTATCTACTATAATTGAAAGGAGTTACATGCAAACCTAGAGATTGAAAAACATAAATCCTCTGGATTAGGGTCAATCCTAATAGTAGCATTCACAAATCGATAAAACAATCATAGGGTTTTGATTATAAAGGTTTCTGTTAGTCAACTGATGGATTAGTTGTTAATAGTCTCAATAGAGTTATTAACATAAGATAGTAATTTCATGGTCCAATAATTAGTATTATGATTGCATGATAAAATGTTAATAATATCTAAAGATTTTTAGGGGGATCCATCAACTAGACACTACTATTTGATATTGATTTTCTTTGTATTTTACTTGTCTTGAGTTTATAATTTTTTAATCTTAACTTAGTTTTTTAGCTTTATTTTTAACTAAAAACTAAAAATCCAATTCTTATGATAGATAATAGGAAAAGGGTAACTACTAATTCTTACCATCTTTGTGAGATCCACCTATACTTCCCTGTTCTAGCTACAGCTACGTCATGCACTTAAAGTAAATTTTATTATTTTTATAGAAAAATAAACCAATCAAGTTTTTAGCATCATTTTTAGGGCAAATAATATTAAGAAAGCTTAACTTTTATTAATATAGCCATTAGTCTTTGTATTTATTTTAGTTTTGAATTGTTCATTTATTTATCTTTTGAAACTTCTCTATATTAATGGTGTGTTCGTGGTTTATTGATAGGACTTGAGATTTATCGCTACAGCCACAACTTATAATGGAAGGATGGACCTATCAGTATTCTCATAAGAGCTATGATATGTCATCATAATATGTAACATCACCATATTGGAAAGAGATGTTTCCTAAAATGTTTTTGGAAGCTCAATCGATATCCATATTGTGTTGTAAAATTTATGGGAGTAATTATTACAGTTATGAATGTCGGGCATCAAACTATATGTGGGAGCAATTAAACATGCAGAATTGGCCTCAGAATGTATGCTTCAAGAATACATTAATTCATATTGGAGTAAACCTTACGCATATGGATGGAATGATTGTGCTTTAACTGAATATGTATAGCAATAGCAATATGAAGAAAGTATTACAAATAAAATAATGGAATACCTTATCAAGAGTGAAGATAAGTAACATGAATTGAAGGAGATATTTTCTTCATTAAAATATATTGAGTACCTCTTACTATTTGAGCTTACTAATATCTCAGAGTGAAGAAGAGATGAAGTTCGATTTCATAAATGAAGTTGTATTTTAAGAAGACAAGGAGATAACTATTGCTGTAGGAGAGGATGATGAATATATGGTAGAGGTAGAAGAGGAAGAAGAAGAGGAGGAAGCCTCTATCCAAGAAGAAGAGGAAGTAGAGAAGTGGCAAAAGATGATTAAAGTAGAAAAAGAGGAAGAAGCCTTTGTCTAGGAAGAGAAAGTGGAAGAATGGTTAAAGGTTGGAAACTACTATTAAGTCATTGGTGGCCACCTAAGTATATAGGGTTCCCACTTCTTACGAGACAAACTGCTTATATCAACTGAAGATTCAAGGATTTTTTTAATCCCTTATATTAGTAACGGTTTGTAATTGAAAATGGCATTATTGCAGTTAATTAGATTTATTAATTTGACAAACTATGATAAGTTTATTTTAAAAATTACTTATTAGTTTCTATTTTGATGTTTAGCATAGGACTTTATTTCAATTTAGTTTATGTTTTGTTATTTTCATGTCCCATAGTTATTTTCGTTATCTATATTTTCTTTTTATCCCTTTTTATTTATATTTTGCAAAGATGTAAGTATATCATATTGGATGGATAGTCCCAAAACCATGAAAATTAGAATCAGAAAATTGTATTACCCAGGGAAGTACTGAACTCCACTTTCTCAAAACCATGAAAATTAGAATCAGAAAATCGTATTACCCAGGGAAGTACCAAACTCCACTTTCTCACTTATCATATATGCTTATATTGTGTACATTGAGGACAATGTACAATTTTAAGTGTGGGGAATGAGATTATGATTTTCTTAAGCTTATTATAATCATTTTTATTAAATTTTAACAACCGATATCCTGACTTAGTTGAAATATGACTAAAAATACTATATTTCGTTATTGATTATTGATTTAAATTAGTATGCAAAAGGATGATAGTTAGAATAAATTTGTTTTTATAAGTTATATTGTTAGTAATGATTGAAATAGTTAATTTGAATGAAAATTGCATATTATTTACACACATAACTTTTTTTATGAGCTTTTGAACCTAAGAGCAAAATTTTCAAAAATTTTAAAGCTCTTTAACTCTTTTGAGTGTGTTATCATGCATAGTTGAATAACTCTGGAATGTGCTTTTATTATACATATTAAGATCATATCTTGTTAACTTAGAAGCATTAAAGTGGTAAAGGCATTTCGATTCAACACTTGTTTAAACCTATTTCTTTGAAATTTGCCACACCATATTTTATCCTTTAGGAATAACCAAGTTGAGCCTTAGCCTTTGTCATTAATTATAACCCAAATTATCAACCTTTATCCTATTTTTCATTAAAGTCTTTTTATTGTTTTGAACCCGGAAGGTTATTTATGTTACTTAAATGTTTGAAACTTGAAAATTTGTAAGGTCTAATATTTTTTTAATTATGGTACATGATAATTCTAAACATATAAATGTGAAAAAAAGCATAGAAAAAGAAGAAAAAAGTATAGAGCCAATGGATTTATAATTAAATGATCTATAGAATGTAAACAAGTTTTTTGTAATTTTTTATTTGTAAGTTTCCTTCAATTTTATCACATTTTATACCCCAACCATACCTTACCTAAGCCTTGGTATAACCTTATAGAGACCTTTTTTACTTTTGTTTATAGTTTATAGTTTATATACAAGTGGTGGCTATGTGATAATATTGCAAGCTTGTGGTAAGAGTACTACTATGCATTGATTTGAGAGGTTGTTACTTTTCACTCACATTTGAGTGCATTGAGTGAAAACTTGGTGAGGGTGCAATAATTCATTCTTTTGATTTCAATAAGATTATTAATATGATTATTATTAGTATTGACTTATGAAGTTAGTTTTAGGTTAACTTGATTCTACTTGTATGTTAATTTGATTAATATGACATGATGATTTAGAGTATGAATGGACAGGTTGAGATTAATAAAGGATCGACCTTGTAAAGTTGATAATTTAGATTATGATTTTCTTGACAAGCAAAAGATTAAGTGTAGGGATGTTTGATAAATGCATATTTGACTATAATTATATACCCATAATTAACATGTTTTTTTTTATATTTTATAGTTTTATTGTATATTTAGTACTTAATTCACTCTAAGTACATTTATAGGTTATAATTGCCTTTATAGACCAAAAGAAGAAGAATTTGGGTGAAATCATAGCATAAGACAAAGATTTGAAGTAATTAAGGATTTATATGCCCGTGTATAGGGACTATGTAAGTCTCTGTAAACATATAAAGATTGAAGAAATTGATTTATGCTCATGTGTAGTTACACAACCATGCATATTGAGATACACGACCATATATGTTACCCGTGTAAGTCTATTTGCTCATGTGAAATAATGAATTCAAGTGTTTTTGATTATATATAGTCTCTAACACGCTTGTATAAGTGACAGTATATATCCCAAAAAGCCTAAATTTTACTATAAAAGGACATGAGTGAAGGGAAATTAAGAGAGCCAACTTTTGCAAAAGATTTGAGACATAAGACACCTAAAGAGGTAACAATTTTGATCAAGGGCAATGAAGAATACATCAAGAGATCCATTAGGTTACAACACCAATCTTTAAACTTGCAAAAAGATTCAATAAAAGTAAAAAGGAGATTTAGAATTGTAATTTCTTTGTTTTCTATTAGTTTTCCTTCACGTTTATCTTTGATTTCGTTTTCTATGATTAGTAACTAAATATTATTACTGTCTAGGTATGATGAACCCTAGTTTTGGATAAAATATGTTTTATTCTTTTTATTAAATGAAAATATATTGATTGATTATTAAGATTCAATTATACATTTTACTCTTTTTGTAATACATCTAGAATATTAGTCCATGATTTGATTTCATATGATTGAGGTTGAGAAATCCTCTTTTATGAATATATTTAACGTAATTGAAAGGAATTGCATACAAACTTAGAGATAGGCCAATATAAATACTCTGGATTAGGTCAAACCTAATAGTGAAACTCACAAATTGATAAAGCAATCATACAAATTTTAACTAGAAAGATTTTTGTTAATCAACTGATGGATTAGTTTTTAATAGTCTTGAGAGAGTTATTAACATAATATAGGAATTTCTACGTTGGAATAATCAATAATATGATTGCATGATAAAAGGTTAATAATATCTAAAGATTTTTAGGAAGATTCCCCTAGACAATACTATTTGATATTGATTTTATTCGTATTTTACTTGTTTTGAGTTCATTATTTGTTTAGCTTTGTCTTTACTTAAAAACCAAAAATCTGATTCTTTAGCTAGATAATAGAAAAAGGTAACTACTAGTACTTACAGTCTTTGTGGGATTAACCTATACTCACTTATGCTAGCTACAACTTCATTGTGCACTTATGGTAAATTTTAGTATTGGTATAGAAAAATAAATCAATTAGAGGTAGATAAGGATATGACTAATTTAGGGGATACTGGTGATGATGAGTATATTGAGAGGCCCAGGAAGGGGAAAAAGCTAGTCATAATGAAGGTATTGAATATGTATGTGGATAGGATAAGTGAATCAATAATGAGATAATCTATTTTATACAAGATGTTGCATCAAGGATCAAGTTTGTAGTATGATTATAGATAGAGAGAGTTTTGTAAATGTAGCTAGTATAGAGTTAGTAGAAAAGTTAGTACTACCAACCATAAAGCACCCTAAACTGTACATTTATAATGGTTGAATAAGAGTGGGAAGGTTAGGGTAATGAATCAAGTTTTAGTTTCTTTCTCAATTAAGGGGTATAAGGATAAGGTGCGATACAATGTGGTGCCTAATATTTATTCCCTTATTATGAATGAGAAAATGATGACCTTACTCCATTATCAATAAAGAAATTTTATGAAGATCATATTAAGATTTGTGAGAGAGAGCAATAGCTATTAAGGGAAAATAAATGAGAGAGAACACTTAGAGATAAACGCTTCAGATAAAGTAAAAAAATTAGATAAACATGAAGAAAATAAGTGAATTTGGTAGTAATAGTGGGGGATATGAAAGATGTATTCTTGGTCAAGTGCTAAATACTTTTTCTTATTTACAAAGATTCTTTCCTTTCTATTGATAATGATAATAATGATACTTTATCTAGTGTTGTTTTTTCTCTTTCACAAAAATTTGATGGAATTATTCAAGAGGAAAGTATATTTCCACCTATAAGAGGTATAAATCACCAAATCAATTTTATTTTTATATATCATATTTCAAACCATCCATTATAAACAAATCTAAAATAGATAATAAATATACAAAGCTAAGTAGAAGAATTTTTAAAGAAAGGTTATATGAGAGGGAGATTGAGCCTTTGAATTGTTCCTATTTTATTAGTATCAAAGAAGAATGGATCTTGGAGATGGTTCATGTTTATTCTCTAAAATCTAGTGACTAATAAATTAGGATTGTGAAGGAGATGAATGGAAAACTACCTTTAAAACTGAATATGGTTTGTATGAGTGGTTAGTAATGTTTTTTTTTCTAACTAATACATTGAGTATTTTAATGACATTAATGAACTATGTTTTGTATGAGTTTTTATGTAAGTTTGTTTTTGTGTATTTTAATGATATTCTTCTTTATAATAAGAACTTAGATAAGCAATAATATATAATGCAAGCTAACAAAGGGAGGGAAAAAAATGATATTTGAACTTCGATATTAGGTTTAAGTACATATGAGGAAGGAGAGGTTTTCAAGTAAGCATAAGTCGAAGTTACAATCAAGAGGAGATAGAGCTTTTCAAGTTATGGAAAGAGTGGATAATAATAATTATAAGATCAAATTGTTAGGTGAGTAAGGTTTTCATATTACTTTTAATATTGTTGATTTATCTCCTTTTAATTTTGTAAATGAAGATGTTGATTTAAGGAAAAATCCTTTTAAAAAGAAGGGAAGCGATAGTAATCAAACACTTATTCAAGTTACACAAGCTTAAAAGAAAGAGAGCCATAAAAAGGGGCTTAGATAGATTGTAAAGGATTCAAGTGAAGTGTCAAAAGTTGCTAGAGATCTATTGAAGAATAATAAAGAAACATTGATAATAAGTAGGGAAAAGAAGGCCAAATAAGCTCTCGATGACTTGATGGTAGATCTTTGTGGAAGGATCAAACTTTGCCATTTTAAAAGACTAAAATTAAGCCTATTATATTGATTCAAGTGAAAGATCAAGCTAAGGAGTAAGGTTACATAACAAAACTGATGCTAGACACATAAATAAACCAGCATCGATCTTTTAATGGGCATGCAAACTAGAGAAATATAAGAAAATTAGTGTTAGATTTATTTATAAGAAGTACTTATCCATAAGAAGTACTATACATTTCAAGTAAAAAAACAATCTTAATGAACTTGCTAGATAGTTGTTAAACTAATGTAATTAGGCATTCTAGTTTGTTTATAATTCTAGATCTCTAATTATATAGGAATTGACATTTCAAAGTTATTTAGTTTTTTAATTAAATTAGATTAAGAATGTTACTTTCCTTATAGAAATTTAGTTTTTAGAGTTTTATGCGTATAAAATAGTTTCTAATTATTGTCATTGACAACTTAATTTTATTCATCAATCAAAAACCCTTTAAGAGATTTTCTTTAATCTTTTAAAGAAAATCTTATTTTAGGTTCTATATTAACTTGTGATCTTATCTAGCTTGCTAGTGGTGATTAAACCCTAGAATCTTATTAATCTCATCCCATCATTTCTAGTTTGGAGATTCATATCCTTATTTTATATTATTTTATTATTTTTTATTGAATCAAACTCGTCTGGATAAAATGATATTTGGTCTTTGTTCATATTGATATTAAATCTCACTAGTTATATTAGTGAGGGTTATATCACCTTCTTGTTGGAGCAAACAAACTTCTTATGACCAAAAAGAGTGACATATATTTTTAAAAGACTTGGTATCTTTGCTAAATTCTAAAGAGTTCTTTTGAGTGCTTACTCTCTCTTATTTTTCATTAAAATATTCAAAAGTTTTGAATGATGTTCACTAGTTTTTAAATTAATTTTATATAAAATTTCAATTTAGTGCAAGATGTCTATTTTGTTTCATAATTATATACTTTTTTATATTTGGATGATTGATTTTGATGGATCCTTTTAAAGAACTCTAGGTAGTGGTTAAGGTTTTACAAGCTCAAATATATTGAATTCATAGTTGTTTTTTTGTGTAGTTATAAATTTGATCCTTAATTTCATGCTTCTAATATTTTGGAATTCTCACTGTTAAAGTTAATTATTACCATAGTCATTACAATACATAGGATAATTAGTTACTCAACAATCAAGTAATAACATATAGATGTCTATAATTTTTTTAATTATAATTGTTTTTAATGGATGCCATTAACTCTTCAACATAGTCCAATATAATGAAAAGTTCCATTTCAATTCATGATCATATAACTAGTGAAGAAATAATTTGAATAGAAGAAATCGAAAGCTCTTTAAAGATGGGAAGTGAGGAAATTAATAAGGCAAAGTGTAAATACTACCTAAAGTTATTCACTAGAGGTTTAAAAGGTGGAACTTCACATTTGAAAAGGTATGTAGATGCATTTTAATCAAAGAGAAATAGTATTGAGAGATCAAATGTGTTTTTTAAGAAATTAAAAAATTTCATTAATCAGAAAGATTTATATGGTGGAGATTTATACACGTGCACACTTTACTTAATCTCTAAACGATAGGGGGACATTGTAATACCTAACCAAGACTATTAGGGTAAAAACGACAACTTTCTCGCGTCTTTGAAAACCCAACGAGAGATCAAATGTTTATGAAGCTTAATATGATATAATATTTAGTGTTTATTGTTTCATTTGTAAATAATGAGCAAATCGTTGCAATTGGTTTATTTATTTAAAGAGAACTAGCATTGAAAGAGAAGAAGAATATAGGAAATAAATAGACACAAAAAGTAAGATTTTACTCACCAATTGTAACCATATGGTGTGCGTTGAATTGGTTGTTTAGATGAGAGAGGAGAGAGGGAAATGAAGAAGAAGGGAGGTTACGTAAGATCATACTTGATTTTTAATATTTGTATATACTATATTATTAGAATTTTCATTACAATTAATTATTTTATTATCACATTTCTTAGATATTATAACTTATGCATTGGATAATGTAATATTTGGATGTTAAGCATCACAAATATGCAAAGTTAAATTTTTAATTGTTTACAAGGGTTGATTCAATGAAACATTAAAGTGGACCTAGCAAGTTTGTTTTATAATGCTTATACATTGTGTTATCTATTTTTGTTTAGAAAATGGATCAACCTACTCATGCAGAATAGTTGGAGAAATAGTTATTTACTTTTGTTAGTTTTTATTATTTTGCAAATCGCTTATTTTTGCCTTATCCTTTGCTTAAAATGGTTAGCTTTCAAAATATTATATTCTACAAACTATAAATTTTGTTAGTCAATAAAGTACAAAATCTAGAGAAAATAAAATAACAATCGACTATAACATCCTAATGTAAATTGTTCTTATACCAATAATCTAGTAAGACTAATTGTTTAATATTAAAATAATCCCACTATCAATAGCTTGATAAATGAATAATCAATTCATGTTTGAACATATAAGAAAAGAACAACAATATTTAAAATACTTTTATGACGAGGTTTGAACTTTGTCTCTATTATTAAGAGAATATCTCTTGAAGAATTAATCTCTATAAAACTAGCTTCATGAGGTTTATTAAAGTCACGATGGCAAGGTGGTGCAATGATTCATCAAGAAGATCTTTACTTGATTTGGGGTGCCTAGAGCTATTATAAGTTACGGAGGAGCCACTTTTGCCATAAACCCTTTGAGGCTCCTTTGAGAAGATATAATGTTCATTATAGAGTGGCAACGCCTTACCAGCCGTAAACGAGTGGCTAAGTGGAGGTGGTGAATAGAGAGTTGAAGAAGATTTTGGAGAAGGTAGTGCAAACTTCAAGGAAAGATTGGGCTTTGAAGTTGGATGATACATTTTAGGCTCACAAGATGGCTTTTAAAACTCCTATAGGTATAAGGAAAGGGCTAAGAAAATGCCCAGGTATGATGCATATGAAAATGCCAAGTTGTACAAGAAAAGGGCTAAGGAGTGGCATGATGGCCACATCAAGGTAAAGGAATTAAAAAGTGAGGACTTAGTGCTTTTGTTCAATTCACGACTTTGTTTATTTTCTGGAAAGCTCAAGTCAAGATGGAGTGGCCCATTCAAGGTTATTCAAGTGTTTCCCGATGGAACTTTGAAGTTAGAAAATGAAAAGGATGAAACTTTTAAGGTTAATGGGCATAGTACAAGCTATACTTTGGAGGGCCATTCTCACAAGAAAGGGAAGTACTTTCTTTCCTTTCACTCACTCTTTCATAATTGCATATGGAATGATCAAGCTAATGACCTTAACTTAGCATGTTTGTCTTTCATTTGTTTATCTTTGTGATAGTGTGGTTTTGTTTTGATTTGATAATATTTAGTTTGGTTTAACTTGTTTCACCCTTCATTCTCTTGTTGTTTAGGTGTTGAATGATACATTTTGAGGTTACTTGAAGATTTATTATGCATTATAGCTTGTTGAAGGACCAAAGGATGAGAGGAAAAATACTCCACCTCTATTGACCCCACCACCATGAGCCCATATCACTTCTATTATTCTTCTTGTGTTTTGTGTTTTGTTTTTCATTTTGTTGTTTATTGGTTTTGGGTGTTCTCCTTTTCACATTGAGGACAATGTGTTGTTGAAGTGTGGAGAGGTAGTCTTTACATTTACGTTTGCATTTTTGCATGTCATTTAGGATGCATGTTAGGTTATTAGTATTAGGAGTGTCATTTCCCTTACATTTGAATCTTTATGATGAATGCGTTGCCATGAGATTCTATCATGCTAGTTGGAATGAGATTAAATGCATGCATGAACTTAAATTAGGATACTTTAGAGTGAACTATATGGAGTGATGAAAGTAGTTGGTTGCATAAGCTTGTTCAAAACTTAACACTTGAACAATAAGGTAATGTATTGATTAAATCATTCACTCTATAGTCTGATAGATAACTGATTAATCGGATGAGAATAAAGACAGAGTCCTATTTTACATGTCAATATTGACAACAAGGAAATTGATAGTAAGAAGAAAATCCGTTGACTTTTGAAATCGTGAGGGTTCAAGTCCCTCTATCCCCAAAATGAAAAAGGCCTCTTTTTTGAGCCTATTAAGCCTTTATGACTCCATTCCATAGTCATTTCATTTCATTTCCTTTTTCGTGTGATGCTTCCTTAGGTAATTACCTTCAGAGCTTGTTTTGAATCGGTTTAAATCTACTGGATGCATGCTAGATAGAAATAATTAAGGCCTTCTTGCTTTAACCTTTGGCTTAAATAACCTACCCTTTTATTATCCCTTTATAGCCCCATTGAGCCTTTAAGCTTTTATTTCTTGAAATCACTCAATTTTAAAACCCACAAACCTTATTAGCTTGCCCAATCATAAGTTAATAGAGCGCTAAGTGATACTTTAGTTTAGAATCTTTTGGCTCGAATTTTTTTCCTTTTCTAAGATGTTTTAAGCAGATTTTAGTACTTCTATCCTTAAGAGCATATTGTATATAGTTGTTGTTTTTTGTTTTTTGTTTCTGTTTAAAAAATAAAAAATAAAAAAATAAATAAAAAAGGAATAACATGATGTAGCTTCAATAAGCGTGGAGTAGTAGTTATATCCATTTGCATATCTTGGAAGTTTATCTTTGTCATCCCTTTGTACACTTAGTACTTTATAAATGCTTGTGATAAACCCTTAAAACCTATTCAACCTACCTTAACCCTAGCCACATTACAATTTGAAACAAAGTTCTTTTGATCTATCTTAGCATGTAATCATTGTGGAGGAGAATTAGTGTATTAGCAAGCCTATGATAGTGAGGTTTACAATAGGAAGTTTGAGCGAAACACTAACCATCAAACACTTGAGATAAATGACTGAAATATGTAAAGAAGTTCCATTTTGAATTTTTACACATCTGTGAGTGATGGTTTTATAGGTTGAGTTTACTTACGTGCAGCAATGAAAATTAGTCATGATGTGTATAGTGGCTTGACACTTGAGCTGGCCAATGTTTGAGGGATTGTATGCTTTAATCTTTGTGAGAATGAAGTGATAGAATTTTATTGGCTCTATTTGATCTTTTCTTAAGGACAAACAAAAGTTTAAGTGTGGGGATGTTGATATGTGTAGATTGCACTGCATTTTTATAGGTTAGTTTATGTGTGTTTAGGTGAAAAAATTGTGTTAGTTTATAAATATTTATGTTTTCAGTGTTTTTTAGATGAGAACACGTTTTTGAGCTTCAATTATATATATAAGAGGCATTATGATGAGCTTGTTAGTGTTTCAGGGCATTCAGAGGAATTTCGCAGGAAGCCCGAACTAAAACACAGGTCCATAATCATGGCAGGAAGGCCACGATTGTGACAGAAGTGCCAACTTAGTCCCACGATCGTGGCATACAGATCACGATCGTGACAGAAACATTAACATAAGCCTACGAAGCTCAAGCATAGGACCTTGATCATGGGGAGTCAGCCATGATCGTGATAGAGAGACAGTGCACGATCATGACTTGATCTCAGACAGATGTGAGGTTTCTTCCTGATTCAAGTTTTTGAGTGACATTTTGGACATTTAGGACCTAGGAATGACACTAAGGTTACTTATTGGAAAAGACTATAAAAGCATTATGAGGTAACCCTAGAAAGCGGGTCTAATCAACTTACAATTGGAAACCTTAAATAAAGAGAGAAATAAGAGAGAGAGAAAAGAAGAAGAGGAAGAAGAGGAGGGCTCTGACACTGAAGCTTCCAGGATTAGGTGATCTCCCGACACCGCTGCTTTCCTGAATCATCCAACCTAAGTTTCATTTCCTTCCCATTTCCCTTTTTATTCATTTAATTTGTAAGGTTGGGATGGGTTGTATGGTTATAGATTTCTAGTTGTTAACGATGTTCTAACTTTTCCTTCGGGATTTTGCTTATATTTACTGTTAATTTAGTTGAATTGTGTTTATTTGGTTTGAGTGTTGTGATTGATTAATGTATTTGCATGTTTCAATAGCAAACCGAGAGGGTGAGCTGGATAAAAATGATTAGATTGGATTAATGAGAGTTAGGCAATCTAATTGACCGTTTAATCAATACAGTCAGTAATTTCATGGAGAGAGATCCCGTGCAAAACCCGTTTGTTTATTAGAGAGTTTAAGAACTAATTAGAATTGTGGATAATTTATGAATTGAGAGAGTGCAAATTCATAATTTGAATAGGGTTTACAACTTGGGGAATGGTTATAACTTGAGAGAGAGTAATCAACCCTATGATTGTCTAAAATCAACACCCTATAAACACATAAATGGGTAGATTAGCCTTAATGATAGGTAAAATCCCCTATGTCATAACTAGAATTAATTCACTTGACGGATTTCCATTGTTACATTATTCGTTTATTGCTAGTTTGTTTGATTTAGTTTATTTTTCAGTCTATTATTCGAATTAGAGTATTAAACAAATCATAACCTGAATTAAGTGGTACCTAAACACAACCTCTGTGGGATGATATCCACTTTTTACAAGTAACGATCTGTATACTTGCGGTTTTGTTAAGTTGTCATTTTTGTACTAATTTTGGGATAAATTTCTTTAATGTTTTGAAATTATTATGTGAATTTGGACTTGTTTCTAAATTGTTCTAAGGTAAATTTCAACACTTGAGAGATGAAATTGAATCAAAAAGATGCAAGGAAAGCAACGATGATCCGAAATTCCAGACTGGCAGAAAAATCAGTGACTAAGTGTGGGCACGTGCAAGGACAAAGAACATATGCATAATCTGTTTTTAAATTCAAATTTGATTCACCTGAGATTTTCGTGATCTTGAGAATTAGATTGCTACCTTACAAATGGGGTCTTCAACCTAAATATGGGGGATAGATTATCTGTTGAAGATCACAAAAAAGGAGGAAAGATGAAGAGATCGAAAAGCTTAAAAGAAGAGATTTTTGACTGTTTACATAACAGAGCATTAGGAGTAGTTTTATGCTTCATGTAGTCTTGTTCTATTTTTTAATAGCATTCTTAGAGTAGTTTACATTTTTGCAGTATTTTTCTAGGGATTTTCGTATTTTCTCAAAAAAGACCAGGGATGGAGGCTTTGTATTTTGTTATTTCTTTGTTGATTTTCACTTTCGTTATGAGTAGTTAAATTATTCTTCTTGGTTGAAGGGAACCTCGTTATCATCTGGTATGGTGAGATTCTAAATAAAAGTTTCTCTCATTGATGAATATTAAGTATCTTTCGATTTATTTTTCATGATTGAATTGATTGATTTCTAAGGTGCGCAACTAGGAATTAATTTGTTTAATTTATAGCTAGATTGGTATGATATGACGTTCAATCTTAACAATCACAAGTAGCAACTAGGATTGCCATCTTTACATTAGAGTTGGAAATTCTAAGAAGACGCTTAACTAGATTAAATGCATGTCGTACATGTGTTGTCTTGTTCATTGGTTTCTTAGTTCTTCGTGCTATTAATCAATTAAACTTAAGATTGTATCTAAGTTGTTAATTAGTAAGAATGTTTAGAATATATGTTTCTACTCATTTAATCTTAAGAGAAAACAACCCCCAATGATTGTTTGTTAATGGATTGATTTTTACATCGAGGATCCATATCAGTTCGACAATGTCGGTAACTAGAAACCAAGGTTTGTTCACTGAATTTCCATATTTGAATATTTTTGTTCTCTTTTAATTTCAGCCGTTTTAATTCATTTTAAATTATTTTAATTTAATTTCATCCAATTTAGTTTCTTTTAAATTACGTTAAACCAAACCCCCTAATTCATTTTAACTCCTTTAACATTTTCCGTTAAAGTTCCTTGTGGGAACGATCTTAACTCTTCACTAACTACATTTTTATTGTTAGAGTTGGTATTAATTTGGCTGTAGGCGACAGTAGTACCAAATTTTGGCGCTGTTGCCAAGGAACTTTTTAATTGTTTATGTATGTTACATAAGTAGATAAGAAAACTCAGCTGCAATTTGATTCAGAGATCGAAAAGACAATTGAGAGACTATGAAAATAGACGAAACAATAGAAACAAACACAAAAATTAGAAAGAATGGCTGCAAATCGTACTCTTTGTGAACTAGCCGTGCCCACAGATGCTCAAAAGCCCCACTGCATCAATTTTCCAAATTTAGGTGACAACAATACTTTTGAATTAAAATCTGGGATGATTCATTTATTGCCTATTTTTAGGGTTTTTCGAAGAGAGGATCCTTACAAACATTTGAAGGAGTTCGACGTGGTTTATATGGGAATGAAGCCAACAAATGTGATGGAAGAGCAAATCAAATTGAGAGTAGTCCCATTTTCTATTAAGGATGATGCTTAAGAATGGTTGTATTATTCAGTCGGCGAAAACATGCAAACATGGGCTAAAATGAAGAAACTTTTCTTTGAGAAGTATTTTCCAGCATCAAGACTACCAACATTCGAAAAGAAATTTATGGCATTTGACAACACATAGGGGAGACTCTTTACAAATATTGGGAAAGATTCAAGAAACTTTGTGCTAGTTGTTCCCATCACCAAATAACTGACCAGTTGTTGATTCAATATTTTTATGAAGGTCTTTTGCTCACAGATAGGAGTATGATTGATGCTACAAGTGGCAAAGCTTTAGTTGACAAGACACCAACAGTCGCAAGGAACTTAATAGTGAATATGGCTTCCAACACACAACAATTCTGGATTCGTTCTGGCTATAGCACAAAAACACGTCAATGAAGTCAATGTGATAGATTAGAGAAAAGATTGGGCGACCTTACATCTTTGGTACAACAACTTGTGGTTACAAAGAAAGAAGAAGAAAAGGTATATGGAATTTGTTTAACGTTAGGACACCCTATTGACACATGTCCTATTTTACAGGAAGAAAACACATAACAGGTGAATGTCATAGCGGGGTTTGCTGGACCAAGTCAGAGAAAATATGACCCATTTTCTAATACCTACAATCTGGGTTGGTGAGATCATCCGAATTTACGTTATAGGAACCCACAAGGACAGCAAAATGCAAGAAATTTCTAGCAATTTAGACAACTGTATGTCCCTAGAAAACCCCAACAAATGACATCCAATTCTAAAGGTAAGTCTTCCTTGGAAGAAATAGTTTAAACTTTGGCCACTATCACTTTGAC
>JAOTJB010105647.1:0-20010 GCA_027123815.1 Erythroxylum minutifolium | reverse complement strand
GTGTTTATTTTATAAATATATACTTATTTGAAATAATTTAGTATGTATTTAAAGAAATATATATGATACCATTTCAAATTTGCTGTATTTTGAGTTATGGTTGTGCTTTGATGATGAAATATGTCTTATGAATTGATTTTTACTTATAAATCTATATATAAATCTTTTTTATTGTTTGTATGAATTATGTGTGTATTCTTTGTCCATAATGCTTCATTTACATCCTGTATCTTATTTTATGCAAATAAGATTTGGAAACTTGAGTCTTCATGTGATTCATAAATATTCTTTACTCTATTTTGTATATTATATTATCTTCTTTTACTTGGAACTTTTGTTGTTCATGTGTATCAATTGAAATATTCAACAATTACAAATATGGATATTATTTAAGCTTTGTGTTTTTACTTTCCTGTAATATAATTATGGTTGTTTCATTTTTTTTTAAAATTATCTATATAGGATGGCAATAAACGGAAGAGCTAATATGAGCATATTTCACATTGGACATTTTACTTAAGAGGGTACACTGAAGTATATTGGTGAGCCTCTAGAAATTTTTGACAACATAGACTTAGATTATGTGAGTTTGAGAGAGGTATATAAAATGGGTGCTATTTATGATATACAAATATTGTTAGTGCATGGTATTTGATTCTCAAGAAGGGGTTACAAGAAGGTTTGAGGATGTTATAATCCAATCAGGGTGAAATTGATTTGATTAAATTGTTAGAGGTATAAGGTATGATTAATGTTTATCTGGAGAATATAGATAAACTAACACCGTGCTTACCAATATTAATATGGCATGATAACTGACATAAAATGAGATGGATGTACAATTGGGAGGTGATACTGAAGTGGCTATGGGATGTAGCGTAGGAGTTAATTTGAATGGTCATAGTAATGTTGTTGTGGATATGAGAGGTAGTCATGTTGAAATTAGTGATGATGGTGATTCTGATATGGGTACTTTAAGATGGAGTTGATTTGGGTGGTGAAGATTTGGGTGGTTCTTAAGAAGCAGGTAAGTTTGGTGGTTGAGATAGAGATGAATTTGACTCGGATTTCAATATTAGTGTTGATGCAGATCATGACACAATATATATTGACTCTTTTGATCATGAGAGTTTCTTAGCTAGTAATGAATATCCCAGTGGTGAATAATCAGATGTTGTATTCAAACGACCTAGTGAAAGTAATAGATATCTTTCTGTAGTTGTTGCAAGTAAATGTATATTGGGGATTGTTTTCGATAATGCTAAACACTTTAAGGAAGCAATTTCTAATTATGTAGCAGCAATAAGATTTAACTTGAGTTTTAAGAGTAATGAAGCAAAAAGGATAAGATATGGTTGCACCGATGGTTATCTATTTGGGTTGTATGCTTCATATGATAGAAAAGATAAAGCTAGAAGCTGAAATTTATAATCCAAATCATACATGTAACCCAACAAACAAGCCAAGTATGGTTATATCCAACTTTATCATGACACACTTTAAGGAAAAGATTATACAAGATAAGTACTAAAATTAAGAAAATGGTTGAAGAATGTAGAGAGAAACTAAATTTATCTGTTAATTATAGCATGTGCAAGTATGTAAAGAGAAAGGTAATCAAAGCAAAAGCAAAAGCAAAAGCAAAAGCAAAAGAGTAGTATAATGATTATGTGAAGCTTTATAGTTATATTTGTAAACGGAAAGAAATGAATCCAGGTTCTATAGTAGAGTTTCAACTTAGAAGGGATGAAGATAAATTGATATTTAAAATGTACATGTGTTTTTTGACGTAATGAAGAAAGGGTGGACGAAGACTATTGGTATGGATAGGTGTTTTCTAAAAACAAAGTGCTAGGTATAACTTCTAAATGCCATAGAAGTTGACGACAGCTGAGGCATCTATCCAATTGTATGGGATAGTAGTTGAGGCGGAGAATTTTGAGACATAGACATGGTTTATAGATAATTTGGCCATTAACTTAAAGCTTGGAGATGGTGAAGGAATAACAATGATTTCTGATAAGCAAAAGGCAACTAATCCAATTTAAAGTTATTTTTTACATATCTGCATCTATGACCACTTTTAACTAGTGTTCTTAATTTACAGGGACTCATGCGAGCTAGAAATGATATATTGCCACATCTTACATATAAGATGTGTGTAAGGAATATATATCACAACTTAGGGAAATAAAAGGAAAAAGGGTATGAGGAAAGCATTCTGGAATTAAGCCTAGGTAACATTCCCTCAAGAATTTGATGATAGGCTCATCAAATTAAACTAACTTGCACTAGGATGTTTATAAGACTTACTTAAATATTCGAAGGAAACATAGAGTAGGGCTTTTTAAAGCATGGAGTCCAAATGTCTAATTGTGGATAAGAATATGAGTGAGACATTCAACTCTTGATTTTTAGTAGCCTAAGATTGCCCTACCATTAGCATGTTAGAGACTATTACAACCATGTTAATGAAAAGGTATTGAGACCTTGAGGAGCAAACTAAGATATGGAAGGGGAATATAGCTCCTAAGGTGTTAAACAAGAATAAAACCCTAAATAAGACATTCATATAATCTGATTTTGATTGAAACTTTAAAAACAACAAGAAGAAATAAAATAAAACTTATAAGAAATGGAAAAAAGAAAAAATCAAACCTAATTTAGAGCTATAATACCAATTTATGTGAACCTACCTAAAAATTAATCCTAGATAACCTGAAAACAATATTGAATCTAAATAAGAAAGCTAAATTAGATTTTTAGGAACAAGTTTATTCATTATAGATACTTAGGAACAAAGTTCATAAAATAATTTAAAAGTCATAAAGAAGAATTATTTGATAAATTTTTATGTTCAATGAATAACAAAGAATACAAATACTCATAAATCTCAACATCAAAAGTCTAAAAAACTATCTAAAACTTTTTATAAAACTCTTTAAATAGTATATAATTAGGATTTCAATGGTAGATATAAGCTGAGATATATCTACCATTATTTGACATTGAAATTTGACATTGAAATTTGATGCAAAATGAAACTTTTTTAACCTACTCATATGTGTGATTATTTCTTCAAAAGTTGATACCCAGGGGTAACTCGACCTAACATATAATTGTGTAAGGTTGTTTTCAATTTGCATGTCATCTGTTAACTTCCAAAGAGGGACATGGCCTATAATATGACAGTGTGTTTAGCTAAAGATGAGTCTTAAACCTCCAATTTTTTTCAATCTTAGCTTATATCATATTAACTAGTGCTTACCCTTACTTTAGATCTAATAAGCCTTTTTAAATAGACTTTGATATGCTCTTTGAAGCATGATCTATATATATATTTCTTGAATGAGCCTATTTAAGGCCTCTTTAAACTTCTTACTCCCACCTCTTGTAATTGGTTTATTAAGCATATGTAATGGATACCTATAGATAATTCACTTTTCACCTATGATTTAAAATGTAACTATGATATAAGATCAAGAAAGATAGTGGTAGGCTTCAACTTTATGCCAATACCTAGTTTATATGTTTTTTATTCAACTCAGCAATATGAATTATGTTTTTATTTATTTCATGCTCACTTATATTTGCATATTTATGTGCATTTGATTAACTTAAATTTAATTTGAATAACTGTCATTTTCTCATTAACCATAATAGGTCATGGATCTTATTAGTTATAAAGATGTGTTTAAGAAAAAGGGTACATAAAAGGGCTATTAAAAGGGAAGCTAATAAGGAAGGTATAAATGATCTAAAGAAAAAAAAAGTTCAATTCAAACAACCACTTACTTACGAAAAGATTAATACCTGAAATAAGTGTAAGTTTTTGTGAGATTCCCATATCAGCTGAAGAGGGGAACGAAGTACGCCTTATAAGGGTATGGATACCTCTCCCTTATAAACGTATTTTCTGGGAGGTGGGAAGAGCAAAACTATAAGCGTTTGGCTGGGTCAAGGTCCAAAGAGGATAATATCTGTAGGCAAGTAGTCTAGGCTGTTATAAATTGGTATCAGAACAAGGTTTTACTTTGTGAAAAGTGTTATTACTATTTTCAAAGGGATCATAAGCCTTAGGAGTTGAGTCTGGATGTTGAAAGTCTTTGATCTAGAAGTTGAGTCTTAGATCGTTAAGTTGACGTCCTTAATGGTCAGATGATTTTGACCTCGGTCAGAGTACTTGTTGACATTCTTTGGGGTGTTTGGGACATCGGATAAGCTAAGCTTAGTCTATTTTATTAAATAATATCTTTTTCTTTGATTTTATAGTGATAGCATAGTTGGACGAGAAAGGGGAAGCCTTCGTAAGGTTAGACCTTTGCGACTATTGTGATGCATGTTCTATGTAGTACCGATAAACTCGTAAATAATAAACTCGGACGAGGTATGAACACTATGAATTTTTGGTGATGCCATTCGGATTGACAAATGCTCCTGCAGCATTTATAGATCTCATGAATAGGGTGTTCCATCCTTATTTAGATCAGTTTGTCATAGCCTTCATTGATGACCTTCTGATTTGTTCTAAGGATAGGGAGGAGCATGCTAGACATCTCCGGATTGTGCTGCAAATACTTCACGAAAGACAGATGTACGTGAAGTTTTCAAAGTGTGAATTTTGGTTGAAAGAGATAAGATTCCTTGGGTATGTGGTATCAGGAGAAGGTATTTATATAGACTCAAAAAAAGTGTAAGCTATACTTGAGTGAGAACAACCCAAGAATGTGACAGAAGTTCACAACTTTCTGGAGTTAGCTAGTTATTATCAGAGACTTGTTGAGGGCTTCTCAGTACTTGCAGCCCCTTTATCAAGGCTTACCTAGAAGGGAGTAAAATTTCAGTGAGATGACAAATATGAGGTGAGTTTTCAGGAACTGAAGAGATTATTGACTTCTGCACCAGTGCTTGCTCTACCTACCCAGGGGGTTAGATAACAGGTATACAGTGATGTCAGTCGCCAAAGACTTGGTTGTGTGCTTATGCAGGTTGGGTGAGTGATCGTATATGCTTTTAGACAGCTGAAGAAGCATGAGCTACATTATTCTACTCATGATTTGGAGATCGCAGTGGTGATGTTTGCACTTAAAATTTGGAGACACTAGCTATAGGGAGACTTGTCGTATATACACTAAACATAAGAGTCTGAAGTACCTAATGGCACAGAAAGAGCTAAACCTCATACAAAAGAGATGGTTGGAATAAATTAAAGATTATGACTTAGTGATTGACTATCACCCGGGAAAAGAAAATATGGTAGCCGATACACTGAGTCGTATATCTTATTCAGTAGTACCTATTAGGCAAAATCCTTAACTCATTTGATAAGTATACGAAGCCTTGGGGTTGGGCTCTTAGTGGCTGAGGATGACGAAACACTACTAGCACGGTTTGAAGTTCGGCCAACTCTATTCGATGAGATCAGGAGATCACAGGCCGATGATCCTGAGCTAAAGGTCATTCAAGAGAAATTGCCATCCAAAGAGAATGAGGGGTTCTTACTAAGAGAAGACATGTTGTTAGTCTTCAGAAACATAGTCTGTGTCCCGAATGACAAGATCTCAGGTGAGCTATTTCGGAAGAAGCTCACAGTTCGACTTATGCTATGCATCTTGGTAGCACCAAAATGTATCGAACTCTTAGAGAGAGCTATTGGTGGCCAAGGATGAGAGAGATAGCGGAATTTATGGCCAGATGCCTTCCCTATCAACATATAAAGGCAGAACATTAAAAACCAGTGGGTATGTTACAAGCTTTGCCTATTCCGGAATGGAAGTGGAAGCATATGACAATAGATTTTGTAGTTGAACTACCTCGTACTTTGTAAGGTCACGATGCTATTTGGGTTATAGTGGATAGATTGACAAAGTCTGCTCATTTTTTGCATATCTACACAACTTACTCATTAGAGAGGTTGGCAAAGCTATATATAGATGAGATTATGAAGCTGCACAGGGTGCCAGTTTCTATAATATTGGATAGGGATATGAGATTCACCTCTCGATTTTGGCAGAAATTCCAGGAATCTTTAGGGACTAAACTGAAGTTTAGTATTGCCTTTCACCCCCAAACTGATGGTCAATCGAAGAGGACTATTCAGATACAGGAGGACATGCTAAGAGCATGTGTGATGGAGTTCCAAGGGAGCTAGGACTGACATTTGCCTTTGATAGAATTTGCTTATAACAATAGTTATCAAACAAGTATCGGTATGCCACCATATGATGCACTTTATGGGAGAAAGTGTAGGACACCTCTATATTGGGATGAGGTTGGTACAGTTAAAGTCGAAGGAGCAGAATTGATAGAAATTACCACTCAGAAAAAAGATCATTCGGGAGAAAATGAAAGCCGCCCAAGATCGCCAAAAGAGTTATGTGGATAAAAGACGATGACCATTAGAATTTTCAATTGATGATATAATTTTCCTTCGAATATGGAAGGGTATAAGCCGATTTCACATCCGAGGGAAGCTGAACCATCGATATATTGGACTGGAGTGAGTCGGGACTGTGGTGTATTGGTTGGAATTGCCACCAGACTTGGATATGATCCATAATGTGTTCCATAACTCGATGTTTAAGAAGTATATACTGGACCCGTCTCATGTTTTAGAGACACCTCCAGTAGAACTAAGAGAAGACTTGAGTTTTGAGGTGAAAGCAGTTCATATTCTGGATCGATAGATAAAGAGGTTGTGTAGTAAGGAAGTTCCCATGATTAAAGCTCTTTGGAAGAGCGACAGGGTCGAGGAGATGACATGGAAACCTAAAGATGCTATGAGATGTCAGTACCCTCATTTATTTGTATCCTTGACTTAGGAGTTTCGAGGACGAAACTCTTTTAAGGGGGAGGACTTGTAACGCTGGACTCTTTGAGCCCTTTTTGTATTGACCTATACTTGGAGATACTATTGTTTATTAACATATACATGGTTGTATATGAGTTCAAAAATATATTTGAATCCTTTCGGTATCTATGCCAGTGATATATAATAATATATGCCCTGACATGAACTTAGAGTTCATCGGTATGCGAAATGTTGGATATTTCTGACATATAAGCTTTTAAGTGTGTAAAATCAATTCCATTGGATGGATATGGCCATGGTGGCCAAATTAAATGTGTTCTAATGCCTTAGAGGTGATTAGACATGATTTATAGACTTATTGGACACTTAGAAAGCTTAATTAGAAAAGTTGATGTACAAAAGGAATTTGAAAGTAATTTTTCAATTCTTGGAGGAACAATATATAATTTTAAAAAGTTAAGGGCTTATTTATAATTTTCAAAAGTCCGGGGACTAAAATGAAAATAAAAGTTTTGGTCATTCTCAAATTTTGGTCTTAATTGCAAATTTAGGAAAAGTTTGAAGGGTATAATGGTAATTTCACATAAGCTAAGCTCAAAAAGATAAATTCACCATGTTTGGTCAAAAAAGAGTCAATATTCTAGATCCTTCTTCCTTATGTGCAATCGTGCACTACAATATTTATCATTAAAAACCTTTGTTTTAATTAAAAGAAAGGAGAAGATAGGAGAAGAAGAACACTTTCAGACATCACCCAATTTCCACCATTTTTTTCATTCTCCAACCCAAACCAAGGTGTTCTAAGTTAATTTGGGATCAAGTAACTCAAATCTTTCATTAGATTTAAGAAATTCTCAAAGGATTTTAAGATATCACCAAAGGAAAGTTTAGGTATATTTTGTCTCATCTCTCTTTACGTTATGATTTTGAGCTTGGTGTTAAGATATCTTGTTCTCCATGCTTGAAAATATGACTTAAAAGTTGTGCACATTAGGTGTTTGATAAAATGCCTAAGTGAACTTCGCTTAGGATTTAAGGATTGTAATGGTGTGCATTGGAAAGAAGTTTTCATGTTTACTTAAAGTAAACTTGAATTTTTGCATAGATTGATGAGTAGTGATCTAATATGCTTAGATGAAAATGTGCTTAATTATGCTTTGAAATGTGTAAGTATTGGATCAAAGGCATTAAATGCCTTGGAAAATGAAAAAAAAGGGGTATGCGAATAATAAGGGAAGTAATCATGTGGGAAGCTTAATGGCCAAATCCTATAGTTTAAAAATAGTGATACTGTGTTTTATACACTTATGTGATGGTGTATAAATATGAGATACATGTTTGAGTAGTAAATACATTGCATATTGTATGTATAAAGGCTCGAGAGCTGTGGATGAAGGAGGTCAAGATGAGGATTGTTGAAGTCAAAGGAGTGTACACCTTCTTTTGAGGTGAGTTGGGGAAAAGATATCTCTCAAATGGGATTAGGACATCCCAAGACATGCATGATGACTTCTATGTAAATTTTGAGCCTAGGTAACGAATAGTAGAATTGAATCTCAAATATATGCTAGTATACTTATATATTTAATAAGCGATATTGTTTTGAATAACTTTGCACCTGGAGTGCAAAAGATGACTTTTACTGCATGAAATAATGTTTTGGAACTTACATATGCACAACCGAGTAATGCATGATGCGTATATATGTTCTCTTTTGGCTTGGAGCCATAGCAAGGTTCCATTTTATCGATTGGACTGATAAATAAAGGCATGATACCTTATTTGATTTTAGTATTAAATATTTGCGTATGATTTTTTGTGATTGGTGAGCTAACAATTGGCCATTCATGTGCTAGGTATAACAGATTATACGACCCCTATACCCATAACGCTACTACATGAAAGTCGAGTCCTTGTATCGACACCTTTCTAGGGAACTTGTGGGTGATTGTACACCTAAAGGTATGGTTATCACCTAGGGTCACGATGCTTTTGACGACCATAGTCTGGACTCACCACAGATGAAAGTCGAGCCAACATCAAGAATTGATGGGTATGCAAACTAGTTTGGCCGACTAGTGGCAACACACATAAATATTTTAGCCTAATCTAAGATTTGGCTTCCTGACGAGATTTGATGTTACATGTGATGCTTTTCTGCTCTTATGTACTAGAGCTGGAACCTATGTTCACTGGATGACTGATTAATAAGCTAGGCCTATGTGGTTGCTAACCCATATGGGGTGAGTCATAGACTAGGCCTATATGTTTCTATGTCATATATGTTCACTTCATAGGTGGTTATATATATGTCAGATGCGCAAAATCGTCCTTAGGTTAGTTAGACCATTTTGGTATGTACCGGGTTTAGTTTGCGATATATGTTTTTTTCCTACCCACTAAGTATATAGTGTACTCACCCCCTCTGCTTTCCAACCATGTAAGTTAATTTGGTGAGCTTGAAGCTCTAAGTGGTTCGTACGGTCTTTTGACATTTTTGGGGCATTATCGCACGTAGGTAGCCTCTGTTTTGTACTTTTGTTGTATAGTGGCTCATGAATATATTGATATGCTTTATAATTTGTAAATTAACTCTTGACTATCTTATGGTTTGTAAATGACCTTTTGTATTGTTGTTAAGATTGCTCTTGAGTGGACTTAAAAGTCCAAAAGTTACGGTAGAGTCTTAATGTGAATATAGAAGCGCGTTTAAAACTGATTTATAGGTATTTTAATTAAGTTTTGGGATTTTCAAAATACAATCATTATGCTGTTCAAATGTTTTTAAAGATATTAAGTTAGCCTTGCATAGTCGGGTTAAGGGTACCGTGAGTATCCTTAGCCCAGGTATATGGCAGTTGTCATGTATTCGATGTGGTTTAGGGTTGTGACATATTGAAAAAATATTTTTGATAATTTATTCAACACCATAATGAACATTTGAAGGGTGGAAAAGGGGCAATGTAAAATCACGAGCTAATTGAAAATTTTTGTAGAAGGAGTTAGATAAAGATCATCGCACGGATAAATATCCAAAAACATATTACACTTTGGATAAAAAACAAAAGGAAATTTTGCGTGAATGGTTGAAAAGTATAAAGTTTTTTTATGGTTATGTTTCAAACTTGTCAACGTGTGTGGACATAAGAAAGTAAAAATTATTTAGGATGAAAAGTTATGATTGTCATGCGTTTATGCAAAGTTAATTCCAATTGCATTTCAGGATTTGCTACCAAATAAGGTTTGGGAAGCTATAACAGAATTAAGTCTGTTTTTCAAAAGCTTGACATCATCTGAAATAAAGTTGGCTGAAATGGAAAAGCTAAAAAGGGAATTCTAGAAATCTTGTGCAATTTATAAGGAATTTTCCCTTTAAGCTTCTTTGACTGTATGGAGTATCTACTTATGCATTTAGCACACAAGGCTAAACTTGATGGTCTAGTTCAATATCAATGGATGTATCCGTTTGAGAGGTAATTATAGTTGATATTTAAATAGAACTTATAACATGTTTTAATCAGTAATTGTAATAACCTTATTTGTAATGTAGGTATTTGCATCACTTAAAGAAAAGTGTTAAAAATAAAGCTAGAGTTGAAGGTTTGATATGTAATGTTTATTTAGTAGAGGAAGCAAGTATATTTTGTTCACATTATTTTGAGTCGTATGTGCACACAAGAGAAAAAAAAATTCCTCATAATGATGATAGGGCTGAAACGAGTGATGTTGATGGTAACTTATCCATTTTAACATTTCCTGGATGAACATATGGACATCAACAAGAAGAATGTTAACAAAAGAAGAAATAGGGGCTACCCATGGTTACATTTTATTGAATTGCCAAGAGGTTCAACCTTTCGTGTAGTAAGTTTAAGTTAATTCTGAAATTAATTATTTGGGTTGTTGAGGCGAGTGGTGTTCATAACTAAAATATATAATAATGCTTTTAGATTATACAAGGAATGGTTACACAAGCTAATACACGAAAAAGCACAGGATGATATCAATAAAGAAGTTGAAAGCCACTTTCGTCGATGGTTCGAGAAACATGTAAATTTTGACTTGCAACAATTGAAATGGTTGAATTATCATATCAAAGTGTTTAAATGAAATTATACTATTTAATATAATAATTTTTTATGTAGGCCTCAGAAAATCCAATAGGGAATAAGTTTATATGTAATCTTGTGAAAGGACCTTTGCGAACTATTAAACATATTTGGTGTATTTTGTTAATGGATACAATTTCATACAAAATAAATGGTCATAGCATGGCAACAGTAAATAGTGGGGTTTCCATACAGGGAGAATTTTACTATGGTAAAATTATTGAGATACTTGAAATTAAGTACCCTACATTGCCAATAAAATGGAGTGTGATATTTAAGTGTGAATGGTTTTATCCAACTCCTAATGTTGGAACAAAAGTGCATAGCCAATACAATCTAATCGAAATCAACCAGTAAAAAAGATTTAGACAATTTGAACCTTTCGTATTAGCGATGCAAGCAACCTAAGTGTATTATGCCCTTTTTCCTAGCTTAAGATGAGATAAGTCAGATTGGTTAACCCCTTGCAAAGTAAAACCTAGAGGTGTTTTTGAATTATATGGAAAAGGAGAAAATAACAAAATTAAAAGTGAAGCGTTTCAAAAAGATGTTCGTGAAATAAATGCATGTGTAACATATGACGAGAATGAACTTTTGAACGATCCAAATAATGAATATATTGAAATTTCATCTGGAAAAGATGAGGAATCTATAGAGGAAGAAAGATCTAAAGAGGAACCTAACTTTAATTATAATTGATCGGGGTAAGTTTTAATCTTATAAACCCTCGATATTCTGCAAGCACATGGTTACATAGCATAAGATTAAAGGTGTCAATCCCATAAGGAATGAGAGTAATCTAATCCTAAAATCTAAAGCCAAAAAAATTAGAAAACTGAAAATAAAAGATGTAATAGAAATTAATTACGAGAATTGAGTTCAACCAATCAAATCAAAAATTAAACACAAAACTATTAAAAAATGAGCAATATGCAATCACAATAGAAATCAACCTAAGGAATTTACTAATTTATGATAAAGGGGAATTTACTTATCATTAATGCTAACCTAGTCGATTATGTGTCAATAAAGTGTCGATTCTAAACTATCCTAAGGCTGATTACTCTCTCTTGAGTTATAACCATTAAATCCTAAATTATAAACCCAAATCACATTATGGAATTTGCAATCTATCAATTCACAAATTATCCAAAACCCTAATTAAATATGAAGCACTCTAATAAACTATCGGAGCATCACACAGGATCTCTCTCTGTATAATTACCAATATAATTTGACACAGTTTCTATTAAATCGCCTAAATCTCATTCATTTCATGTAATCATTTTTCATTCAATTCACCTTCTCAGTTTATTACTGAATTATGCAAGAATGCATTCAAAGTACGACATTCATCTAATAAACACAATTGACTAAATTATCATTAAATCAAAATAAAATCTCAAAGGAGAGTTTAGAACATCATCAATATTCCAAATCCAATCATCATACTATTCATCTCAATTCTATACATAAATAAAATTTAACGAAAAGGAAATAATGACTTAGAATAGACGACGGAAGGCAGTGACGTCAGGAAGCCTCCTAATCTGGGAAGCACCTTGAGTTAACTTCGTATTTCTTTTCTTCCTCTTCCTTCTTCTTCTTTCTCTCTCTAGGTATTCTCTCCTTAGGGTTTTAAGTGTGGCTAATGGAAAAAGCTCCTTTGCGCTCATCTTAATGTTCATTAAATAGTCTTTTATGTTTTGGGTAACTCTAGGGTCTTTTTGGGGTCTGAAAGGTCCAAAAAGTCCCTCAAAATGTTAAGTTCATAAACGACTATGTGTCTGCTTGATGTAAGCCACGACTGTGGCCCTATAAGCCACAATCGTAGCCCACATCTGAGCCTTCTGTCAGGCCACAATTATGGGCTATTGTTTCAGTCTGAATGTCTTCGAAAACTCCTTCGTTCTTCGATACTGACCTTGAACACTAGCAAACACATCAATTCTCAAAAATATGATATTTAAGCTCAAAAGCTTGTACTAACCCATAAAACACTTGAAACACAAATAATTAACAAACTAACACAATTCTATCATAAACATATACTAAATGATCGAATTAACGGCTAAACACATATCAAACTATGCCTTAAAACACGATGCAATTTACACTTATCAACATCCCCACACTTAAATGTTTGCTTGTCCTCAAGTAAATAAAACAACAAACAACACAAAAAACAAAGCACACGATGCAATAATGAGGCAATGGCTTTAACTTCACGAAACAAATTTAACTTTAAACACAATCATTCAAGTTACTCCAAATTATTAACATACAAATCTGCGTCTAGGAATTTTGGACTAAATATACATATTAATCAAAACTTAAATGTCAAGTTTATTTACCCCTTTCAATTGTATACACACACGAATAATTTTTTAGTTAATCAAACTTTGTAACTAAACCTAAGTATGTTTTCATGAAAAGTTAAGCTACTTACAAGTTCTATAGGTTTTTATTAGAAAACATTCTTTTTTTTATTTTTTGTGGACATGGACCTAGTCTTTTTACACGGAGGCAAATATTGGTGATGAATGTCAATCCGGTTACTCGACTAAGTCATGTTTTTGGTAAGTTGCTTGGTTGGAACGTCATTATAGCCTTTTGACATTCCACACATTTGTAATTAACAAACTAACATAATTCTAACCTAAACCCACACTAAATGACCGAATTAACGGCTAAGCACATATCAAATTATTCCCTAAAACGCGATGCATTTTATACTTATCAATAATTCTTCAGAAAAAAGAAGATGATGATTTTGATTGACAATTAAGTGATGATAACGATTAATTTATGTAAGTAATATAATATTATATGAATAAATTTATTATTGCATCAATAATTTATTGTTATATATTTAATTTATATTGTTCTATTAGTGGAATAATTAATAAAATTTAAATTTTTGGTTAAAAATATTCCACAAAAGAGGAAAAAGGATATATTGCAGCCAAGGCTCAGGTTATCACCATTTGGAGGAGCCAGTGCACTTGTAGTTAAAGCATCACATTCTGTAAATGCTAGAGAATCAATTGTTGCTCGTCCCGCTAATGCACATCCAGATGAGGCATCACCTTCCCCTCTTACAATCCCTATAGAGTCACATTCCCTACATACTGCTACACCATCCAAGACCACTACTATATCCAGACCATCAGATACTATCGATGCAACATCTACTCCCAGACTAGAATCTGAATCTATATTGATAGAGATATTAAGGGTAGACTCTGCGGATGAAGGAGGTGACCTCCAGCCTAGAGTTTAGGAAGTTAATAGAAGAATTTACATTACAATTGTCAACCCTTTGTGAGTGAAATTCTATAAATTTTTTAATACATCATAACACCATAAGTTTATATTGAAAATGATCTAAAATAACCTATATTAGGTTGGCTCTGTCTAGAACGTGCTCTAGAAGTGTCTCATCCAAGTTCAAGAAGAATATAGAACTTAAGTGTCATATATGGAAGAATATCTCTTACGGGACAAAAGATTTTTATTTTCAGGAGTTTGAGGTATAAAAAAATAATATTTTTTATTTAATTTAATTTTATACATTAATTAGATAAATACTGTAGTTTATCAGTACTTATAGTATGTTTTTCTTTTTTATTTTTTTCAAAAAGAATTTTTTTGGATTCAAAATTTGATGTTGTCATTTATGATGTATGGGAGAGGCATGTCCGTGCACATTATAGAGACTTTGTTGATTTGATACATAAGAATGGTTACCCACTGGAGGATTTATAACCTACCAGGAGCATACAGAGAAACTTGTAAGTATTTAAACTTTACACTTATATTCTAATTTTTGAACCAATTGCTACCAACTAGATTTCAATATAATTTAATGTATGAAATTTAAAATGAAAATATATGTGTATTATAGAGAATGATAATTTTATAAATGTCTGTTGCCATAATTATTGGGGAAGGATTTTTGTCTTAGGTTCTTTTGCAAATACATGCTATTCACAATCCTCCACATCCAGTATAACTAGATCTAGTAGGCGGTCCGCATCCAATGAGAGAGTCATTTAGCATGAGAGCATAATAGAGATGATGGCAACTCAGTTGCAACAGTTGATGGAGTATATAACCCAGCTCCGTAATGAGAAGAATGAGTCAAAGGGGAGGGGCAGCACCTTATCGCAACAATCAAATCATCCGCCTTCACTAACTGCATACCTTAGATATATAATATTTCGGTCCTTAAATGGATTTTATTTGATGTCATATTATATTACTTATCATGATGATTTTAGTACTATATTATCAATCAAGATTATATAATTTAGAGAAATTAAATGTAAAAAAATCAATAAATTATCAACAAAAAATTCAGGTGGAAATTTATAGTTATGGAGTTTTCGTAGCTAAAATTACCGATGAAAAAATGGTACTGTGAGTAAATTTTCTAACGGAATGTTATATTTTGTAGGTAAATTTAGCAACAGAAATTGTTTATCTGTTGCTAAAATTACCTACAAAAATTATACTTTCGTCAGAAAATTTACCAATGGAATTACAATATCCTTCAAGAAATTTAGCAATGGAATTACAATCTCTATCAGTAAATTATATTTAGCTACAAAAATTTAATTCTGATGCCAAATTTTTAGACGGATATTGTAATTCTATCGGGAAATTTTCTAATGGAAATTATAATTGCATCAGAAAATTTTACCTATGGTCATTTTTCCTACGACTCTTTCCATTGGTAATTTCCTTCACCAATTTTTTTGCCCATGGAAAATCAATATTTTTCATCGCTAAAACCAAATTTTCTTATATTGTAGGGAATTAGGTTGAGGACTGTTAGAAGTTAACTAAACTAAATGAAAACGTTTTTCTTGTATTATTCTATTTAACTAATCTTTATAACTCATAAAGGTTGCTACTAGATTAAATATTCATGTGCTTGGTTGTTTAATTCTTAGATTTAATTGGACTATGTCTCTTTTTAATTAACTATGATTAAGGGGAATCGGAATTAATTCCACTAATGAATGTTTGAAATATCAATTTATTTATTCTTATATCGATAACTGGTGTGCAATTTACAAGGTGGATGTAGACTTAGACCAAGTTTTTTTATTATGCATTATATTTTAATTCGTATTACTCTTTGTTATACTTTGTTTCATTATAATCAAAACCCCCTTATTTTTTCTTGTTCACAAGCACAAATCCAGGCTAGACACTCTTTATAGGATGCATCCTTACTTTTGTTACTACATTAGTTTTTTAGAGTAAGATCTTTTTTTTTAGATGCAAAAGATATCACACCAAATTTTAGCATCATTTTATAGGATTAATATTAGCTATTTTATTTTTTATTTTTTTATTTTTTTATTTTATTAATTGTTACTATTCTTTACTTTCTTAACCATGCATACCTATTCCTAGGTTTGTCAATTAAGTTGATTTGCAATACACTCTAGAGACAGGAAGAACTTTGTGAAAACTAGAAAAGGAGGCTAAACAAAGGCCATAAGAGGCTAATTCAACTTATGTATTCTTATTTGATAGAGATTGAGAATCTAAAAAAGAAGAGGCTATGTCTAAATATAGGATTTTGAAGGAGCTTATTAATCTCGATTTGAACCAATAACCCATATATGTCACCTTCCATATCTTAAACAATGAATATCACTTTTGAATTAAAACTTTGATATATCTTTTGTCATCCTGTTATGGTCTTGTAAGTAAAGATTCAGATAAGAATTTGATAAAGTTTTATATGGTATGTACAAATATGAAGTGCGCTAGGTAACAGAGGAATAAATCAAACTTTGAGCTTTTCCATTCCCATTGAGAGATGTAATGAAAGAATGGCTTTATTTCTTACTTTACAAAAGTATCGCCAAATGGAATAGGATGATAAGGTTATTCTTGGAGATGTACTTTTTAGCTCCAAAGGTAGCCACCATTTATAAGGAAAATTTTGTTATAGGGTGATATAGTGAATAGCCTTTTATATAAATACTAGGAAAACTTTAAAAAGTTATATACCAATTACCCTATCATCAAATTAGTGAACTTATGCTTATATAACTCTATGAGAAAATTATACTTATCAATATAATTATGATTGATCTTATAATTAGATGAGCATTGGTGGATAACAGTCTAAAGGATGGTAGGAATTTGATTGCCAATATGGCAGTAAATTCTTAATAATTTAGGACTAGGCTTAACCTAATACCTAAGCGTGTTAATAAAGTAAATGATTCTACCCTTGAGCAATAGATTTTAAATCTATCCTCTATTGTCCATAAAATGGTTTACATGTAATATGCAAATAATAAAAGCTTTTGAAATTTGTTTGAAGATGGGGCATCTAACAGATATGTGGCCAATGATTTTAAAAGAGTCTATTAAACAAGATACTAGAATAAGTGGGTTTCTGGGAAAACTTCAAAGAAATTATGATGTATATTCAAAAAATTATAATATAAGATTGAACCTTGTTTTAGCTGTCTAAATCTGCAAGTAAATTAACTGATGGCTCAAAATCAGCCACACTTTCAACAGTATAATCAGGCATACCCTCCTAAACAACAAAGAAAACAACCTTTTGATTTTTGTATGCCTTTGAAAACTTTTTTTTGATATCTTACTAATAAGACTATACAATTCCAATAGGAGACGAGAGTTAATATGCAAGTTTTGGAACATTAAGTATATTTGATGGAAGATGTAATCAGTCAATTAAAGATGCTAAGTTTAAGAAAGTTACCATCTTAAAAGATCATGAATCTAAATGAAAATGCTAGTAAAATCATTTTAGGAAATGGTAAAAAGATAAATACACAAACAAAAATGATCTCACGAACCATCAAAGTAAGAAAGAGATAACATTCTTAATACAAAAATGATCTTTTAAACTACAATAATATATCTTAGTGAAATCCCCTTCCTCTTTATGATTATACACTAGTACCTCCTTTTCCTTAAAATTTAGCATAATCTCAAAATTTTGAGTGGTATTAAGATGTACATAAGACTTTTTATAAATTCAAGGTAAATATACCCTGTTTAATGTTATTAAACAAGTACCTTGTTATACTAAATTTTTTAAAGAACTATATAAGACTAAGAGAAATAGCAACTGAAAGAAAGTGAAAAAGTGAGGGGTAGTAAGAATGTAGCCATTATCATTTAAAAAACCTCACTTACATATTGCAAAGATCCAAGTACAGTTATAACCTTGCATAATAAGTAGAAATAAAATTAAAAAGGCCTTATTAAACTTAAGAGAATTGAATAATTTCATACTATATTCCATACATGCTTTTTCAAAAATTAGGTCATTAAATGGGACTAAGGTTATACTAGCTAATAAATCTAATGTCTATCTTATGGCTATAGTCAAAATTTTACTTATGGAAAAAATGATTTAGTTTCTTTTTCCTTATTTCTATATGTTCGGTATGGAAAATGATGACAAGAAAACTCTTATTTCATTAGCAAAACTATTCTTTAAGACATTAAAGACTAAGATAGATGTTCATAATGGCATACTTAACAGGTAATTTAATGGGAAATTGTTAATTTTAACATTATAACTATAAAATATCCTAAAGATAAAAATCCTATGTATACAATCGATATGATTAACTCTTTACCATAAATTGTATCAAGCTTGAAGGGGAAGAGAAATTGGAGGTTGTCATCATTAAGTATCTTGGGGAAAAAGGTGATAAATTAACATTAGGTAATGTTATAGTACTAAATGATCTTTCAAATTACCACCATCAAGTAATGTTTCTAATATTCCATTACCAATTTCTTATGAGAAACTACTACCCTGTACAGGCACCTATTCTAGAGAGGAAGCCTCTCCTTGGTTACCTCAAATATATATTTCGTAGGGGATAAGGAGACACTATTAGCAATTATCTCTAATAATTTACGTGTGCCATAAATGGAAAAGCATATACAAGTCATAAAGGAAAACAAGATGAATATTGGTTTGATAATTGTAGACATTAAATAAATCAACCCATCTATATGTATTCATCATGTCCTACTAGAAGAAGGAAGCAAATATAACTGTATGCTATAAAAGAGATCGAACCCACCAATGATGGATGTAGTAAAAAAGGAAATACTCAAAATTCTTAGATTTATAGTGATTTATCCTACTTTGAATAGTAATTAGGCTAGTCCAGTTTAAATTGTTCCTAATAAAATAGGGATAAAAAATTTCAAGAACCAAAGTGATGAGTTAGTGCTTTCCTGCATTTAGAATGGATAGCGAGTGTGCATGGACAATAGAAAATTAAAATCAATGACTAACAAAAAATAATTCACCTTAAATTTTATTGATCAAATGCTTGAAAAGTTAGTTGATTGTTCTTATTATTATTTCCTTGGTGGTTATTCAAGATATTTTCATGTGGTAATCACATCATAGAACTAAGAAAAGACAGCCTTTATTTTTCCATTCAGAACTTTTGTAACATCCCACTATCCCGTGAGTAGGGTTAGAACCTTATGATACTATATATGAGAGTTCATTGAGAATTCATAAGTGCATTTCATGCATCCTATGTCATACACATATACGTGAATAATGTTAACGCTCATTAAAATAATTGTACATGCATTCATTGACTTTTTCAGGTATAAGTGATTAAAATGTGAATTATGGATTATTTGACTTAAAAATTTAATTGGTTTGTAGTAAAATTGATTTAGTATTTTTGGTGACATTTTGGACATTTTGAAAATTTCTGAATACGTGGAGTACATTAACGTGTGACATGAGGACCAATAGCTAAGGAACAAATGGTAGCATAACTAGTGGACAAATGTAACACATGTATTGGAGGAATATGTCAAGATCTAAAAGGGACATCTAGGTCACGTTTTTGGTAAGGAGATTTCTGCAATTCTTTTGGCTTGTTCATCACCGAAACACCAAAACTTTCTCCTTGCTCTCCATCACCGAAACACCTAGCTAGATATTTTTGTGTTATTGACTTACCTACATTACTCCTTGCAAAGAAAACATTCCAGTCCATATTTTGTTCTGTTTTTCTCTATTCTTGTCTTTTTTTCATC
>JAOTJB010105276.1:0-20023 GCA_027123815.1 Erythroxylum minutifolium | reverse complement strand
CAGAGGACACGTCATCACATAGAGGATAGAACGTAGAGGAAAGAATGCGTAGAGAATAGAAGTATCGTCTGTGATGACGTCAGAACACAGAGGACACGTCATCACATAGATGATAGAACATAGAGGAAAGGATGAGGAGAGAATGGAAGTATCGTCTGTGATGACATAAGAAACACAGAGGACACATCATCACACAGAAGATAGAACACAGAGGATAGACCACAGATGATAAGTGGTCAACCCAAAAGATAAAAGTCAACCACAGAGGATAGAATGCAGAGGATAGATCATGGGTTAAAGATTATAAGAAGGAGTTAAGAAGTTATATGAATTGAAGAATATCGTCTGTGTTACTATTCACGAACTTCGTCCGTGTTACTGTTCACAGACGAATGAACTTCATCTATGTTATTGTTCCTAAACTCCTTCTGCTTTTTGCTTCTTCTAAGTTTACCTATACCTATCTTCTGTCCCATTGTTGACCCCTCAGATGATAGAGTCGGACTCTAGTGTCTTCATGGAAGTTGTAGATTTTGGAATCCTCCTTCGAACCATATAAAGGACACCTTGATCCGATTCCTCTAGAGAAAGTTATGGCAATCGGAAAACATCATCTGTGTCTCAGACTTCGTCTATGTTACTGTTCACGCTATCGTCTGGGTTACTGTTCACAGTTATATTATGTCCCATTTTTGACCCTCCAAAAGATATAATTAACCTTCGAGGTCTCCATGAAAGTTATAGTTCTTGAAATCCTCTTTCAAACTAGCTAAAGAAACCCTGATTTGGATGTCTATAGCAAAAGTTATGCTAGTAACCCTGAAGCACGTATATGTAAAGTGGGGACTCGCCAACGCTATTCGTTGAGGTTCTTCAGGGTGAAATGAATAAATGGATAGTCAAAGAGTGGAGTTGAATTAAGAAAGGAGAGTTGTTGAAGGCAAGCATGAGTGATGAATATGCAAAATAAGTATGCGACAGTTGGGGTATCAGAGAGAAGAAGATAATCCGATAATGGTCAAGGTGTTCTGTATGGGAGATAAACTCACGTAATTACGATATTCTGCATGGATACGTTATTTTGCATGGGAGTCGGGGTCCGGGAGCGGGTCTCGACATTATCCATATTAATAGGATCAAAGAGATCTTCCCAATACAGAAGGTCTTCCATCATGTGCATCCAAATAGAGTAGTTCGATCATAGAACTATTTATACCTTTCATTAAGAGCGTTTTAATACCTCCTTTTAGAAGACTAGGAAAAAACATAAACAAAACAAAACTTTCTAAGAGGTCAAATTAATAGCAACAACAAAGTACTCTAATTAAGTTTAATAAGGTGATATCAGTATCAGAATGAAAATCTCAATAAAGAACCAAACACAGAGATTTACATGGTGAGATTTTCAAATGGAGGTTGAAGGTGGTTTGATAAGCCTAGAGTGCACTTAATACATGATATTTGTGATTTGCATTATGTTTTCAGGTTTGATTTGTTAAGTATTTAGTGTTATTTTAAGTGTTTAGTGTGTATTTAGGTTTCAATTATGTTTATTTATGTAATTAATTGTTTTTATGCGTTAGTATGAGTCTTTGAGCTTAAATGTTATATTTTTGAGGTACCTTGATGCGTTTGTTAGTGTTTCAGGGTAAACGGCAAAGAACGGAGATGTTTTGGAGAGTTTTGGGCTAAAAATACGGCCCACGATTGTAGCATAACAGGCCACGATCTTAAGAGAAAGAGGCGAGTTGAAAGGACCCTGGCCACGATCGTGACAGAGAGCCATGTGCCAGGCCACGATTGTGCACTTTGGGCCACGATCGTGATAGAAAGGTTTAGACAATGCCAAAATCGTGGCATGCATCGTGTTAATACAGAAACTTGAGTTTCACGTGATTTTTTTGAACCATTTTGACCCCAGATTAAACCTAGAGTTTCCAAGATATAAAATGAACATTACAAGACAGAAAGAGCAGCCTTGGACAGAGTTCTTCACATCAACAAATTCAGAACCCTAGAGAGCTATTGAAAGATTCGAGAAAGGAGACGAAGGAAGAGAGACACGGAGACGAAGCTCGACTCAAAGTACTTCCCAAAATAGGTGGTTTCCCATCATTGCTGGCTCCACGAGTCCGTTTCAAACGTATTTTCCAAATTATTTCAATTTTTTGATCTATAAAATTGAGATAATTGTTGAGAATATGTTATGTCGAATGTTGATTTTTGTCTAAACTCACCTTCAGCATTTGATTATTGAGATTTATGAAAATTGATTCATTGTGTTTTATTTTAGTTATTTTGTGATTCAATATCTGTTCTTAATAGTTCGACAACAAATTGAGAGGGTGAGCCGAGTGAATATTATCAATTTGGGCTAACAAGTTTTATATATATATATGACATTAGAAAGAAAAGATGAAAAAGGAATGAAAAGTGTGATCTACAACTTGATGGAATAAACTATATTGATCTAGGTAGAATTTGACAAAATTGTCTACATGAAAGTTGTAGATCTTTTTCTTAGCTTGAAAGTGATATAAAGTTTGTACTTTTTAGATTTCTAGATTGAAAGTTATGAAGTTTGAATGCCCGACTGGAAAGTCACATTCGTTTTTAAACACTATCGCGACAGACTTGATTTTCTGCTACTATTCATTGAAAGTCACGATCGTGCTCCTTAAATTTCCACCACTGTTCACCATTTGTCACGATCGTGCACAAGCATGATTGAGACTTTTGTATTTTTATAGGAACGTGACTCCCCCTTTTGTCGTATCTGTCACTGCGTGAGAAATTTTTCTCACGCCCATGACTTTTCCTTTTCTGCTTCTTCTTTTTATTTTGTTAATTCATAAGAGGATTTATTTATTTTACTCCCCATTTTTGCTTCTCAGTATTTTATTTTATTATTAATTGTTATATTAAAAAGGGACCCTTCATGACTTCTTTTAATTTATTTTCATGTCAAATTTATTCTAGGCTATTTATTGTAATTGTTTGTGTATTTATTTTTTCTCCCACCAAGGAATTAAATCATTTTTTTTGATATTACTTATAAATATAATTATTTTTTAAAAAATACTCCAATTTTTGGCGCTTTGATGCTACGAAATAGGAACCGAGACCCGGGGCCAACAATTAGTATTGAGCTTAAATGTTATATTTTTGAGGTACCTTAATGGGTTTGTTAGTGTTTCAGGGTAAACGACGAAGAATGGAGAAGTTTTGAAGAGTTTTAGGCCAAAAACATAGCCCACGATTGTGGCACAATAGGTCACGATCGTGACAGGAAGAGGCGAGTTGAATGGACCCTGGCCACGATCGTGACAGGAAGAGGCGAGTTGAATGGACCCTGGCCACGATCGTGACAAGGAGCTATGTGATAGGCCATGATTGTGCACTTTGGGCCACGATCATGACTTACAGGTGTAGGCGCTGGCCATAATTGTGGCAGGCAAGGCCATGATCTTGGCCTACATCGGGCTGATACAGAAACTCAAGTTTTGTATGATTTTTTGAACAGTTTCGACCCCGGATTAAACTTAGGGCTTGCAAGATATAAAAAGAACATTACAAGACAGAAAGAGCAGTCTTGGATAGAGTTTCTCACATCAGCAAATTTAGAATTCTAGAGAGCTGTTGAGAGCTTCGAGGAAGGAGACGAAGAAAGAGAGACACGGGGATGAAGCTTGATGCGAAGTACGTCCCGGAATAGGTGGTTTCCAGTCGTTGCTACCTCTACGAGTCCGTTCTGAGCGTATTTTCCAATTTATTTCAGTTTTGTTGATGTATGAAATTGAGATAATTGTTGAGAATATGTTATGTCAAATGTCGATTTTTGTCTAAACTCACCTTCAGGATTTGATTCTTGAGATTTATGAAAATTGATTCATTGTGCTTTATTTGAGTTATTTTGTGATTCAATATATGTTCTTAATAATTTGGCAACAAAATGAGAGGGTGAGCCAAGTGAATATTATCAATTTGGGCTAACAAGAGTTGGGTAGATTAATAGATAAGAATTAAATCAAACTAGTGAAATTGTGTAATAAGAGCTCGAGAATAGGTTCCCGGTAAGTTAGTAGACAATTTTAGAACTAATTTAGGTTTTGGGTAAATTGTGAATCGAGAGGTCACAATTCCATAATTTAAATTAGGGATTATTAATTAAGGTTTAAAGATTATAACTCGAGAGAGAGAAATTCACCCTAGGATCGTTTAGACTCGGTAACTCGATAATTGCATAATTGATTAGATTTTAGTAATTTTGGATTAAAACCCCCTTTCTCTCAATGGGTAGTTCCTAGGTTGATTTTGGATTGGGCTGTGTGATTTGCTACTGGTTTATTATTTTCGACATTTAATTGTTATAATTAATTGTTTGATTGATTAATTTTCTGCATTGTTTATTTTAGATTGTTGCATTTTAGTTCTGCCTTAGATTTTAGGATTAAATTATCCCTCCTCATGGGATCGATACCTTAGGTAGTAAGCGAATGACCTATGCACTTGTAGTATTATAAAGGTTAAAATAGTAAAACTTAGCATACATAAACCTGCGATCAGTACACATGTCTTTTAAATATAAGTGGAAGAAGTCCTTTAGTTAAATGATTAGCTAACATCTCCTCAGTCTGTAAATGCTCCACCTCAATGTTACCTTTTCGAATCATCTCCTTTATGATCAAGTATTTGACCTCCAAATGCTTATACCCTATGGTATTCTTATTGTTGCTACTAAACAACATAATAGCAAGATTATCACAAAACAACTTGATGGGCTTAGCCACTAAATCAACCACAGAAAACGTAGAAATCAAGTTCCTGAGCCAAGGATCATGATGTTTGCACTTTATATGTACATATGTTTTGATGTATTATGACAGTATAATTGTTATTAATAAAGATGATGATCTTTTTATCCTCAGTAATACATGTTATTATATATTGTCATAATGCATGTGAGAGACTTAAGGTCAGTGTCGATCTTAAGTAATTTAAAGGTCATCGGGCATATATACAGATTGACCTTGAGCCTATGTCAATGACACATACAGTTTGAAAGGGTATACATAGATTTTAACATGACATAGGCGATATAAGTGTTTAATCATATAAAGGCATTCTCTAATGCAATGTAGCATTCAATGAGAGAACTTAAAGGTTTTTTCTACTGCAGTTTAGCATAACATTTACAGAAAATAAGATTTCTCTTATTTAGTTTTGCATATGCAGTTTAGCATAAAATTTACAGAAATCAGGACCTATAAATGGAAAGATGATACATTTTAGATCATACAAGTATCACCTTTGTTTGCCACACTCCATTTTCTCATTCATGTTAGTAAGGTATTAGATATGCGTGATAAACTAATGGTCATGCATCATTAAGGATAATATAACATAAGTTAATGTTCTGAGATTATGTGATTATTGTTTATATTAACTTGCTTTCCTAAACTGCAATGCAGTTGTCACACTAAATCTAGAGAGCTTATTCTGGGTTGTTTGACAACTAATCCTAATTAGATTGTATGCCTTAATTAGTTACAATCTAAGGGAAACTTGGGATTAATATAGCATGTTGTTATTCTATAGTTAATAGTTTCAAATAGAGGAATGAGAACAAGATTACGATTGATTATGCAAATTCATTTAAAGGTTGAGATTTTAAAAAAATCCTATACTCTAATATGTTCATTATAAAAGTTAATCACACACTCTTCTTATTACTACAACATGTTTAGTTGTCTAATGTTAGATTTTATGTTCTAGTGTGTTCGACATGCATCAAGAGTTTTGGCATTGATGTTGGGGAATAGAGTTGATTTTGTTTTGTTATTTAATATTAATTTGTGTTTTGTTTATATATTTGTTTATAAATGACTTTTATATTTTTGGAAAAGGGCCATAAGAGTTGAATATAGGGTGATTCTTATGTAAGAAGAAGGGATATAAGAAAGTCCACTGCCAGAAGTGTAAAGTTTGGAAGATGAAATAGGAACTATAGGTATCCCCTTGGCTTACATGATTCATGAATCTAATTTTGCTACAACCACATCTAGTTCTTAGTGGCTAGATAATGAAGCATCTAATCATATTGCTTCCACAATGCAGGGGTTCAAATCCAAGAGAAAGCCAACAAAAGGGGAGGAGAAGCTAATGGTTGGCAATAATGAAGAAATTAATTTTTTATATGTAAGGGATATATGTTTGAACCTCGATATAAGGTTTGTACTAATATTACCAGACACATTTTATATACTATCTTTTCAATAGAATTTGATATTTGTATCAATATTAAACAAAAAGGGTTGTTATTTTGTCATTGAAAATGCAGTTGTACAATTATCTTTCAATGCAAAACATATTGCAACTGCCTTCTTGTCATATGGATTCTTTCTATGAAAAATTACCGTGACAACTAAATACGTATTTAATAATTCTAAGTGACCTTGTGGAGTTATTAGCAATATTTATTAACAGAAACTTGTATATTATGAGCTTAATTTCAAAAAAGCATTTCAAAATAGTATTTTAGACAAATTGACATTATGTTATACGAAATGTTATTTTATAAGCAGGGTTTGTGATGAACAAATGAATGTTTATGGAGATCATTTTACCGTGAGACTTTCTTATTGTATGGGATTATTTCAGTTATGATGATATGAAAGGTTTAATTTTCATTAAAATGATTAACACTCACTGAGCTCGTTTAGCTTACCCCTATTTTTATTTTTTAAAATAAACCACCATAGGTATATGTACAAGTGCTATAGTAGCCAGGATCCCATGATATAAATAATGGTATCATTGGGTGTTCCTATGCTTGTTTCATTTTTCTATGTATGTGTTTTCATTAAATTGGCGTAGTTACTTGCATATATGGGTTAAATTATTTTGGAAAGGGTTTAAAAGTGTGATCTTGTAATATTTTTGGGATCTATTACATATCTTTGAACTTGTTTTAGAATGTACATTTGTATAAAGAATGGAAGTATATAAAAGCTTTTAAATGAAATGAATATGTTTTAACTTTTTAAAGTTTATTGAATTGATTGTTGAGAATTATTTGTTTTTGGTTGCTTATGTGTGGATTTGAATTCCAAAATTTGTAGTTGAGATATTGGTGTGAATATAGAAGTGTTTTGAAATTTTACAAGGTTTTTGAAAAGTTTAGGAATGTGAAAATGTAGTCCCTGTGCTGCTGAAATTTTTAATAAAATAAATAAAAAAATTTCCCACCAATTTCTACACTTTTAACTTTTAAAATATAAAAGGTTTTTAACAATTGAATGATTTGGCTTCATGGGAACCTTTAGTTTGAGTTAGATATCAATTAGAGGGCTATTGTGGGGTTAGTGGAAGGGCTCCACTAGGGCTCTAGAAGGGGAACTTAGGGATAGGTCCTTTCAGGTGGTATTTGAGTGAGTTTTGAAATGAGGTTGTCTCTATAACTTTTATGATTTCATGATGTGATTTTACATTGTGTTTGTGAATTGGACAACCCAGAAAGTTTTTTTATTTTTCATGCATAAGATTTTAAAACAAATTTCTAGTTTTATATAGTTTATCTTTGAATTCACAACATAATGCACCGATGAAACCTTAGGGGTCCCAAAGCCTCACTAGAGGCTCTAACACTTGAATTACCTTCAACTCGGGAGGTCGAGCGCAAGGATGGTTTAGTAAATGTTTTTCTTTATGAATCAACCCTATCCATAATAGTTAAGACTGGCAAAACTGCTAGTAAAATTTTGTTTTTACCTTGAGTGAATAATATAAATACAGGAAACGACAATGTGCTAGCTATGGGAGGCCCTAGTAGTGTCAGGGAGTTTGATCGAGTGTATTTGTAAATTAGGCACAAAAGTGTTCGATCAAAGTAGAGATCCCAAAAGTACCCTAATTTGGTTGGATTAAGATAAGAATAATAATTTTAAAAAGTTTGGTGACAAAAGGATGAGAGAGGAATATCATCTAGTTAGAGGTTAGTCAGACCACCTACACTATCCAGAGACTCCTGAAACACTAAGAGCTTAGTAACAAGGTGTAGCTAATGTTGAAGGAGACCACCTGCATAGGCTGGGCTAATTACAGTAACCCATCAGGATGCTAAGGATAAATTCGATATGGTGATAGATATCGGTAGTGATGATTATATTAAGATTAATTTTAGAACTATGCACTTGTATACGATAAAAGATTTCATTAGATAAATTGGTGTAAAGTTGGAGCTTTTAGAGTGCCATACGATAATAACTATTTTCATTAAAACTACACCAGTAGCATAGAACATTCATAAAGGTAGTTACATAGTAGTTAGATTTAGAAGCTCTCTATTGAGTTGATATTATTAGATACCCATGATTATGAAGTCATACTAGGAAGGGAATTGACTAACAGTGTATTCTGCCGATGTGGATTGCTTCTGGAAAAATAATTTATGAATATATTTGGAGGATGAAGTTGCTTATTATGGTTAAATTAGTTGAGGATTAATTATTGATATAAGTAATTAGCGACTGACTTTTGTTATGTTTAAATGTTATGACCATATAGCGTGACTAATTAGAATAAATATCAATCTTAACATAAAATTTTGTTTTTAAGGCCAAAGTCTATTTTTGATTGTAAAGTGATTTGTGGATTTGTATAAAGTAATGTTATGAATGACATTGTGATGGAATCTTTAATCAAGATTGATAATCGAACAATATTTTTGAGAGTAATGATCAGTTTGACGTAAGCTTTCAATTGTTTGTATATTATTATATAGATTCTAAGTATTGAACATTTATTATTTTAAGTTTCTTTTGATGTAAGTCAATTGCTTATTTCTTGAAAATTAGATAAGTGAAAATGGTGATAAAATTTTAAGGAAATTTTAGTTAAATGTTTTGATCCATAATGGAGAATTGTCTCATTAGAATTTAGAGCAATTATTTTACAGATAATTATAATTGACAATTAGAAGAATGATAAGAATTATGTATAAGACCTTTGAACAAGTATGACATAGAGAGTTTAGATGACAAAAAGTTTTCTTAGTAACTAATAAAGTCCCAAATTGAGTTCTGAGATACCTAAAACCATTTAAGTGCTTTGTGGTGCTAGAAATGGACAAGTGAAGATATCTTTATTGAACATTAGAGTTGCATAGTGGAAGTATGAGGTATACTCCTTGTTTGAAGAGATTGAGGTTTGATATGCTCGAAATTGCGTTATGAGATAGTAAGATTTGAACTTTGAGGTAATTGATTGGATTTTATATGAATAGGACATTATGTTAATGTCTTAAGATAAGATCTTAAATGATAGATTTTCTTCTAAAGAGTAGATGGGAAATTACAAAGGTACGATAAATAGTTCACTAGTGGTTATAGATTTGAGTTTCGAAAGCTAAGGAGTCTATGTGACGCATAAGAAATATAAGAAAAATATTATTGAGATTTGTTTATAATTAGAGATAATAAGAAAGGAAATGTTTATTATTCAGAAGTATATGAGAACAATTGTTTCGTGGAGAACCCCAATCAAAAGTTTCATTAGTAGTAATCTAAGTAAATGTGAATCGTTATAGTGTTAAATGGATAGTTTGATGTATGGTTAAGTTAGTAAAGTTATGAATAAATTGAGAAAGCGAAAGTAGTGATTTAGAAAATTGAGTTTTATATGAAGATAAGTTGCAAATTCCAAGGGAATTTTATTGAGAGGTAACATTACATTGATGCTAGGTTAGGAATTATATGTACTCATCATGGCTAGAATTAAGAAAGGAATTCTAGATTAAGTCACTCACTAGTGCGTGCTATGCATTTGAGGAACACAAAGAGCATCATTACTTGAAAGTGCATTATGATCAACAAGGTATGAAGAGGGTGATAGCAAAGTATATGATCAAATGCTTATGAAATCAACAAGTCAAAGTTGCAAGCTGAAGAACGAACAAAAATTGCTCAACCACTTCCTATCTGGGAATGGAAATGGAAACATATTACGAAGGAATTGATGGTAGATATGGGAGAACAAGGATTGAATTACAAAATCTACCTATAGTTAATAAGATCAAAATTTTCGGTTAAAGTGATAGTACTTAAAATCGAAAGCAGAACTAGGTGTAGAAATGAAGGAAAAATTTGGTATCTAAAGTCAAAAATCATAAAAATTTTATGAATATCATCATGGAAGGAATAGTTTGTTTTAGAAAATGTGACAAGTTAAGCCCACGATATGTTGGTCCCTAGAAATGATTGACAAAGTGGAAGCACAAAGAGTGGATGTGAAGTCAATATCTGTATTTAATGATGAAAGAATGAAAGCAAAACTATGGAAATGATTAGATGATTTTTCAGCGAAGGTTAGGGTTTTTATTGTGTTATGAGTCAAAATTCTTTTTTGATTTTTTATGACGTTCATAGCATGATTTTGATGCTAGTGAAGTAAAGAAATAGAAAAGAATTGATTTGGAATTGATTTTGGTTAAAATTCAACCAAAAGTGTTTGATTTTGTAAAAAATTGTTAATAAAATTTTATGGCTTAAACGTGTCTATTAAAATGTCATGGAAATGAATTTGGATTGGTTTTAAGTATTAAAAATCAAATGGAATTGAATTGGAAAACTTTAATGTTTAATATGTTAAGTTTGGCCTTAAGGGCATTTTTGGTATAAAGTATGGTAACGATGTGATGACCATGTGAATGTGATTAAGGATGGTCATTAAATGTATTTGTGGTATTGGACTTATTAAATGAAGTGCAGTGTTACTATTTGGAGGAAAAAAATTAGTATATGGAGTTTATGTGGAAAGTAATGAAGTGAACATCGTTTATGGTATATTTTATTAGGAAATCTATTAGGGAGTTGAATGTATTCTTATTAGGTTTTTGGATTGGAAAATGAAACCAACTAAAGGATTTTGAAGTGGTGAAAAGGAAACTAGCAAGTTGTGAGTGTATTTTAATTATTTTATATGACTAAATTCTTTGTAAAAGAATTGATGACATGTGAGTGTACTTTAAATTGATTTTATACAAATAATTTTCATTTAATCATAAAATGAATATTTATGTTGAGTTTTATGTGGATTATATTTTACAAGTGAATATTGCTAGCATAAGATTATGCTTTAGTAATATACATGAGTTGTAAATTGAAAGTTAAATTTTGAATAATTGGAAGTTACATCGAAATTATTCATTAAATTGAATAATTATGAATCCTCCCATAATTGATTTCGATAATAAGCTGAATTGAAAAAGTAAGAGTGTGCTTTTCCCTATGGTACACTATTAGGCTTTATACATGTTATGATACTAGTTTATTATGGTTAATCTATTACGGGTAAGTGATGTAGAATCAACTCCGTAAATATAAATGAGCTGAAAATTGAAAGTTAAATTTAGTATGATTGGAAGCTACATAAAAAAATATTCATTAAATTGAACGATTATGAATCCTCCCATAATTGATTTCGATAATAAGCTAAATTGAAAAAGTAAGAGTTGCTTTTTCCTATGGTACACTGTCAGGCTTTATACATGTTATGATACCAGTTTATCGTGGTTAATCTATTACAGGTAAGTGATGTAGAACCAGCTTCGTAAATAGTAGTTAACCAATCACAGATAAGCTATATAGAACTAACTCTATGACTTATTATGGGCAAGCGATCAGAACCAGCTTTGTAATTACCCATTTATAGTGGTTAACTTAGTGTGGATAAGCAATATAGAACCAGCTTCGTAACTAGTGATTAACCATTCGTAGGTAAGCGAGCAGAACCAACTCTGTGATTTTATACCTATTGGTACCATATGGCAAAGAAGTTAATGGTGGGCTATGTCGTAAGAGAGTTTATGACAATAATAATACCGCCACTGTTTATTTTTAAAAGTGATTTAATAGGTATCGTATAGTACCAATTCTAATAGTCGGTTTATTTTAAGTATAAAAGTTTTTAGAAAACTTATTGCCACCACTGTTTATTGTTTAAGGAAAAAGGAAAAAGGAAAAAGGAAAAAGGAAAATGGAAGCTTGTATTATAAGTTTAATTTCAAAAAAGCATTTTGAAATAGTATTTCAGACAAATTGAAATTGAGTTATACGAAATGTTATTTTATAAGCAGAGTTTATGGTATATGAATGAATGTTTATGACGATTATTTTACCTGAGCTTTCTTATCATATGGGATTATTTCAATTTTGATGTTATGAAAGGTTTAATTTTCATTAAAATGATTACATTCACTGACTCATTCAGCTCACTCTTATTTTTATGTTTTCAAATAAACCACCCCACCTATGCTTACCAGTGCTACAGTAGCTAGGATCCCATTACATAATTAGTTGAATTATCAGGTGTTGTTATGCTTGTGTCATTTTTCTATATATGTGTTTTCATGAAATTGGCTTAGTTACTTGTATATATGAGTTAAATTATTTTGGAGAGGGTTTAAAAGTGTGATCTTGTAATATTTTTGGGAACTATTGCATATCTTTGAACATTTTTTCGAATGTACATTTGTGTAAAGAATGGATGTATATAAAGGCTTTTAAATGAAATACATGAATATGTTTTAGCTTTTTAAAGTTTATTGAAGTGATTGTTGAGAATTATTTGTTTGTAGTTGCTTGTGAATGGACTTAAAGTCCAAAATTTTTAATTGAGAAATTAGTGTGAATATAGAATTGTTTTGAAAATTTTTTTAATGTGAAAATGTAGCCGTTGTGCTACTGGAATTTTTGATAAAATGATTTAGAAAAAAATTTCCCACTAGTTTCTGAGCTGTTAACTTTTAAAATATAAAAGGTTTTTAATAATTGAATCACTTGGCTTTGTGGGAATCCTTCAGTTAAGCTAGATATGGATCAGAGGGTTAGGAGGACTCCACTCGGGTTTTAGAAGGGAAACTCCAGGATGGGTCCTTTCACTTCCAGATTGTTAATTCTTTGCTTTATGCTATGTTTTAATTTGTATTATTCTCCTTTAAGTTTATAAAGGAAATTGTCATCTGTATACACACTTGAGATGAATTAAGTACCAAATGTATACCAATTTTATAAATTATCAAGCAAAATACATCAAATATGAACATAAAAGTATAGTCAATTATCTATCTATCAAATATCCCCATACTTAAGTTTTTGATTGTCCTCAACCAAACTATAATCAAAATTATAAATTCTACAACATCAATCCATCATCAATTTTAACCTGTCCATTTATACTATACATCATCATATCCTATTGGATCAAATTAACATATAATCAGAATCAAATTGTCCTAAAATTAATTTCCTAAGTAATATTAATAATAATAACATTAATAATTGCATTGAAATCAAAAGTATATCTCTTTACACCCTCACCAAGATTTCACTTAATGCACTTAAGTGTTTAGGGTGAAAAGCATCAAAACTCTCAACTAATGTGTAGTAGAACTCTTACCATAAGCTTGTAATAGAATCACATCTCCACCACTTACGTACAAATTAGAAACAAAAAATCAAAAGGTCTTTATGTAGGTTGTAATGGGGCTTAGGTACGATATAATTGTGATGATAAAAACGGTTAAATTGAAGGAAATTTAGCACACAATATATTTCAAGACTTGATTACAAGTATGCATAGGTCTTTTCATTAGAAAACTAACGGTACTATATATTTATTTATTTTTCTTCTTTTTAAATGTTTTTCTTTTCTTTTTTTCACATTAAACATTGAGTACCATAATTCAAGAAATATTGAACCTTTCACAAATTTCAAGTCTCAACAAATATTAATGCAAATAACCTTCAAGGTTCAAAATAATAAAAGGATCTTCAAAGAAAAATAGGATAAAGTTTTATCCTTTAGGTGGGTGTTTAATCAATGAAAAAGGCTAAGGTTTAACTAGGTTATTCCTAAAGGTAAATTTTAGGGTATGGTAATTTCAAAGAAATAGGCTAAGCAGGTCGGTGAATCTAAGTGCTTTTATCATGTTAATGCTTCTAATTTGACAAATATGGTCTCAACATACAAAATAAAAGCACGTTCTAGAATTATTCTACTATGCAATGATATCACACACCTAAAAGAATAATAAGAGCTTAAAATTTTGAAAATTTTCTCTTTAGGATCAAAAGCTCGTAAAAAGGATTGCGTATATATGTGTGTAAATAATATGCAATTTCATTCAACTTGAAAATTTCAATGATTACAAAAAATTTAACTTAGAACACTAATTTCATTCTAACCATCGTCTTTTTGCAAACCGATTCAAATAAATAGTCAACAATAACATATAGTATTCATGGAAATATCTCAACCAATTTAAGTTTTCAGTTAATAAAACTTATAATCAGGATTATAATAAATTTGAATAAATTAGTTTTAAATTTAATAAACCCATCCCCACAATTAAAATTGGACATTGTCCTCAATGTACATAATACAAGTAAATATGCAAATGAGAGGGTTGTTTGGTACTTTCTTGATTGTGATGATTTCTTGAAGTTAGATCCATCCAATGTTAACTTATCCTTGCAAAATAAAAGAAGAAGAAATGATAAAAAGAAATAAAGGAAATAACAATAACATTAAAGAAGATAAAAGTGGAAAGATCATTAAGTCTAATTTTCAAGTTGAATGAAATTGCATATTATTTACACACATATATACTCAATCTTTTTAACTTCGAACACTAATTTCATTCTAACCATCATCTTTTTGCACACTAATTCAAATCAATATTCAACAATAACATATATTATTCATGGAAAGATCTCAACCAATTTAAGTTGTCAGTTAATAAAACTTATAATCAGGATTATAATAAACTTGAAGAAATTAGTTTAAAATTTAATAAACCCATCCCCACAATTAAAATTGGACATTGTCCTCAATGTACATAATACAAGTAAATATGCAAGTGAGAGGGTTGTTTGATACTTTCCTGATTGTGATGATTTCTTGAAGTTAGATCCGTCCAATGTTAACTTATCCTTGCAAAATAAAAGAAGAAGAAATGATTAAAAAGAAATAAAGGAAATAACAATAACACTAAAGAGGATAAAAATGGAATCATCATTAAGTCTAATGTTCAAAAGGACAAAATAATTAATAAATAGAAAATTAAAACATACATAAAAGATAAATAAAAAGAAAGATGATATAAATTAAAACATCTTATGCATTGCGTGATCCTAGCTGATCTGATGAGGATGGGTGCTTTTGATGATGCTGTTGGATACATGGAGAGGCAGTAGATGAGGTGCCTTTGCGAGATAGTAAAACCGGACAAGTAATGCCAAGATGGTTTGCTATTGATTCCATTAACTCTCTCATTTGGTCTACTAAAGTTTCGAGTCGGCTAATTCTCTCCACAAGTTTCACTTGCTATCTCTCTAGCAGAGCTATAATCTATTGGCTTCAATGAAAGTCCTTTGGTGCTCATCCTCCTTTCTGGGTTGGAGAGGAACGTAGTTGTGGATGTTCCTTTTGAAATCCTCCTCCTAATACTGATGGCTTTTTGGACTCCCAACAAGTCGATACATATCTCGTAGGTCCTCGTTATTGACAAACCATGTGCATATGATGCATTATATTCAAATTGAGTGCCTCTATGGTTGTCATCTCTAACATTGGTGACAATCGATTAAAAATTCCTAATCCTTGTGCTAACCTTGTCATGTATGGTCTAACATAAACTGTGTTGATCTTTTTGTCCTCAGTCTGGTGTTAGATAAATTGGACAAGAGCATGTCCTAGATGTACAGGCACCCATTTGCTCATGCTTCAGAGGTAGAAGAGATCCATGTTAGCAACGACTCCCTAACTTTCATCTCAAGCACTCAAAGTGTGACTTAAAATACCATGTCTGTACTTGAGTGTTGGAATGCGCAATGTTGAAGCCTTTAACATATGTGGGTTATAGTAATCCTTTGTGTTGAGCCTACTCCCAAAATGTTATGGAGGTAACCCGCATGGAAAATCTATTTTTACGTCTCAATATTGTGGTGTCTCCACATACGCTCAGTCATATAACCCTATTGTGATAGAGAATTGAGTGATACTCATCTGATGTTTCTCCTCTATCATCCAAAACTGAATCGTATTAGGGTGATCCCTGTCATAGCATCCCTTCTCCACATAAAATATGGAAAGGTCCTCCAAAGCCAGCTCTTTATAAGATGGTTCCATGGTTTTGAAGAATCGAGACCATGCTCCCATCTTTACTAGCTCCCTCACTGGTTGGGCTAACACAACCTGCTCCAAGACTTCCCAGTGAATATACTGATTGACTTGAAATTTTTTATCCTTAAGTCTTCGATACTACTCTTTTTGAGCCCTAACATTGAATATAAGCATCTATGGCCTCTTTAGGGGTTAGGTTGGCGTAGAAGACTCACCTTGATACCTCTTTCTCAAAGTCTTTTTCTCTCATCGTGTGAATGGCATTTTTGCTTAGACATCGTTAGAATTGGCTGAAAATAATGCAAAAACTCAGTTTAAGGGGATGAAGGGCTATAATAACTTTGAGAGGAAGAGATGGAAATAACACAATTTGATAAATTAGGTAATTTTTAACGTGAATCACGAAAGTGTATGGCCTTGTGCACAACTGTGTTTTATACTTTGCACTTCCCATAATTACCGTTAATCATAATTTTACTTGTTTAGATTTACGATTTCTTTGAGATGCTTAACTTATATCATAAAACACTCAAAAACAAAATTAAAAAGCTAAAATAAAATAATATCAAAATCATGGGTTGTCTCCTATGCAACACTTCCTTTAATGTCACTATCTTGATGGAATTTTTTTGTTCAAGGTGATTCAAATGAATTATGTGATTACAGTTTAACCATAAGTTTCATAACTTATAAGTAAGCTACCTTTCTGTGCTTTCCACCACCTTTCTACTTTAGGTTATTCTTGTGAAATTGTGGCTTCTTAGGTGGATCCTTGCGAGTAGAGTCCGCGAAACTTCTTCACAAAATTCCTTTACCTTATAGTTAACCTACATCTAGTAATGTCTATAAGAGCCTTAGCTATAGCTAAGAATGGTTGTCTGAGGAAAATGGGTATCTCCAAATCTTCATCTATGCTTAAAAAGGTAAAATAAGTAGGGAAGGTGAAGTTGTCAACCTTGACAGAAGCATCCATGATTATGCCCTTAGGATGGTAGAGTGATCTGCTAGCCATTTGCACACACATCTTAGTTAGTGTTAATTCTCCTAGTTCCATCTTCTTGCATAAAGTATAAGATGTCATAGTTATGCCAGTTCTTAAGTTCAAAAAAGCCTTATCCACTTTGACACTACTGATAGTAAAAGTAGTATAAAAATTCCCTGGGTTAGCTTGTTTTTGTGGTAGTGTTGCCACTTTATTGGAGCTCTCTTTGATTGACACCTCCTTCTCCAACTTCTTAGGTTCCTCTTTGTTTGATGAAATCTCTTCTAATGGTTCTAAATTTTGTGATCATCGGGGAAGGATTTTATTATAAGGAAATTCTTCATTAAATTTTTTTAACATGTCAATGACATAATATAACTTTTCTTATAGTGCTTTCCGCTCACAGAGTTTGAGATAGTAGGTTGATATTCCTTGACTCACTTCCATATAGGGTTATCACAAATTTCAAAGTGATCCTCAGTAATCACCACTTCATCTTCTTTTTTATGGAGTTTCCTGTTAGTGGCTCGGATGATTGCCATTATTTTCTTCTTCAGGTTTGTTTCAATTGTTCTTGACAAACTCCCCTTAGATCTTTCCACCACTAATTTAGTCAGTTGTTCAAATTTTATTTCCAATTTCTATATGGATGCATCTATTTGCTGATGCTTCTCTCTTGAGTCCTGAATAAATTCCAGTATCATCTCATCCATACTCGATTTTCTTAGTTGTAATGTTTATGCTTGGAATCCATAAGGAGGGCTATTTCTTTGTTTACCATGGATACCCCCTGAGAAGTTGGGGTGTTTACTCCATCCCAGATTGTATGTGTTACTATAAGGATTATTTTCGGTCTTAGCGCATTTCCTAAATAATCAACGTGTTTGGGCTGATTTAATTGACAATCTTATCCTTGGTGATCTATCCTACACGCCTCACACTATATAACTCTTACTTGTGGAGCCATCGTGATTCCATCTACCTTATTACTCAAGGATTCCACTTACCCGCCAGTTATGTCACAGCATCTACTTCATATACTCCCGATGGCCTATTGGTGGTATATGCTCTAACTAAGCACCATTGATAGTGCTTTAGGTGTATTGTTGTTGATCATTCTTGTAGCTACTGCATTGATTGACTACCTAGTACTTTGACTGATCCCATTATAAAATGTCTGGATTTGCATTCACAAAGGTAATCTAAGATGTGCGCATCATCGGAGCATCTCCTTAAACCTCTCATAAGTTTCGTATAGTTTGGGAGTACAAAGAGATGTCGTTCCTCAGCTTTGTAGTCTTTGCAGGTGGAAAGTACTTAAGCATAAATTTTTTCGCCACTTAATCCCAAGTGGTAAGTGACGATCATGGCATAAACTTTAACTACTGCTTAGCTTTTCCTCTCAAAGAGAAAGGAATAGACACAATTTGAGTGGAAAGTACTTAAGAAATTTTTTTTTGGCCACTTAATCCTAGGTGGTAAGTGACGAACGTGGCATAAAATTTAGCCACTGTTAACTTTTCCTCTCAAGGAGAAAGTAAATAGAAGCAATCTAACGATGTCATCATTCTCTCTATTTATTTTAAAATTATCATAAATCTCTAAGAAGTTAGAGATGTGCACGTTAGGGTCCTTGTTTCGGAGTCCATTAGATTGGACAGATTGTTGCACCGTTTGGATGATGCTCAACTTGATCTCGAAGTTATTCACTTGCACAATTGGCCCCACTATGTTGGATTCTGCACCAAATAAGTTTGGCCTAGCATAGTCGAACATCATTCGTGGTTGGTCTGCTATATTGCACGATCCCTTAGTGTCTGTGTGATCTTCCAAATCCTCTATTCAATAATCTAGCTCAAACTCTTTAAGATTAGTTTTAGGATGATTCCTTGATGCTATTCTTTGTTTCTCAGGATCTACGTCTAGTAAGTTTTGAGTGTTACTCTGGGTTGTAAACCAACCTGGAGTCTAAATCTAAAACTAAAGAAATAAATTAACTAACTAAAATAAATTAATTAACGTAATGTAAAACAAAATTAAAGGATAACAAGTAAACAAAAGTAATGACTAGAGTAATAAAACTAAAATGTTTCTAATGTCACTGTCCCCGGCAACATCGCCAGAAACTTGATTGACCTATTTATAAGTTGGTTAATATTGTAATAACTGTAAGTGCATGATGTAGCTGTAGCTGGTATTGGCAAGTACAGGTTGATCCCACAAAAATGACTAATTATAGTAATTACCCTTCCCCTAATATCTAGCCTACAAATTGATTTAGATTTTAATAAAAAGAAAAAATAAAACAATTAAAAAAATAGGAAATGAAAATGAATGCTAAGATAGTGGAATTCACTTTAAAAAGTATTGTTTTGTTGATGTATTGGACCATGGAAACTCCTATGGTATGTTAATAGTTGATTTTGAGTTTACTAACAACTAATCCCAAGGTCTCTAACTGAATTACTCAGATTAAATCTTATAAGATTCCATTACCTATATTGAATCAATCTACTAGGTTTGACCCCATTCTAGAAGATTTATGTCATTTTATCTCTAGGATTCCAGTCAACCCCTTCTAATAACGGTAGATCTATTCACACTAAGATTTCTCAATCACTACTTATGAAATTATATTATAATCTAATGTTCTCGGGTTATTAGAACATAAATAAAATTCATAATCAGATCACAATATATTAATAAACCAATTGCATTCATAAAATAATAAACACATGTTTTGTCATTAGATATGGTTCATCTAGCCCAAATACTAATAGAAAAATTAGTTACATATTGGCAAACACAAAACCAGATATACACGTAGAGAAAATTGAATCAAAAAAAACATAATCATAA
>JAOTJB010105182.1:0-20025 GCA_027123815.1 Erythroxylum minutifolium | reverse complement strand
AAAAGTTAGGTTGATTAGTCCAAACATTGTTATAGGATTGAGAATATGAGTTATACAAGAAATTATTTCCATCCATATTGATTTTTTAATCACAATATGAAACAAAAAAATGAAAAAATCACAAAATAACTGAAAAGAAACCAATTATGAACAAATATATACAAAACACCAATTAAAATCACAAATAAAAACTAAAATACCGCACTCTCTAGCAATGATGCCAAAATTGATAGCGTGTCATAATGCTAGTCAAAATAAAATAACAAGACTTCTATTATAGCAGTAGTGTGTTTAGGTCGATCCCACAAAGAGTGTGTGTAAAGTTGTTGAAATGAAATTAGTTGGTGTTTTGGAAAATGGGGGTTTGGATTTTGGAATAAGAAAATAAAATAAAACTAACCTAATGAAAACAAATTAAAGAAAACATGTGAAAAATGATAAAAATGGGAAATTCAGTAGGGACCCAGTTCTTTGGTTCAATCTCGGTCTACACCCTAATTAAACATATTTCATTGATTTGTTATTCTCTAACCTCTCCTGGCAACTATTAATCGTGGGTTAATAATTAACCTAAGTTTTCCCTTATGTTTTGATTAATCAAGATACGATCATTAACCTAATCACTGAGTAACCTAGGATACAATCTCTAAATTTAATTAGGCAGTAGCATTACAAATTAGGAAAACCGATTAATCAAGGCAACAACCATATACAATTTGACATTTAACCTTGGTTATATTATCCATAATGATGATGAATCGTTAGTCACTACATATGAATTTCAACATAACAATTACGAATTATATCGAAATTCTAGCAGTGGGTTTGTAAATAAACGATTCAATGAATGCAATAAAATCATCCTTTCATAATACCCACTGAGTTCATACACAAATAACTGAACAATAACAAAAATCCGATTATCCATATACAACCCAAATCTATATGCCTAGGATAACATAATCAATTCAATAGGAGAGAAAGAAACAAAAAAATTATGAAAAAATCTAACATAGGCTGTCGGCATCGATGTCACCTCTGAACTAGCGTTAGGATGTCTAGCCCTCTATGGGTGTCTCCTAGAAAAATGTTTCAGCCCCCATTAATAACCCTACCGAAGACCCCTAGCTGCTCCTCTTCATTTCACTTCCTATCTCTATTTGCTATTGTTATGTTTGCTCTCTCTACTATTCACTGATTTGATGGATTAACTCTTGTGACCATGCTATTGTTCACTCCACTTAAAAACCCTCTAGCTATTTTCTGTTGCCTGCGTTTCTGCAGGATCTGCATTGCATTTCCTCCTTTGCTGCAGTGTCGTTTTGTCCTCCTTTAAGCAACCACCTGAACGTTGTCATTTCCTTTATGCTTCCAACCTGCTACCTTGTGTATTCTCCATTTTCTTATGTTGTTTTGGTCTCAATTTGCTACCATTTTGCTTGCATGAAATACATGTTACTTTCATGGCATGCACAATGCAGATTTTCTACTTATTTGTGTTTTATTTTTTTCTTGTCTTTAATTTTCTTCTTCTTGCTCCATGAAGACAAGCAAAAATTAATCTTCAAAAAATGACCCAAATATCATGCTTTCAACTCACTTTAACTTCTTTGCTTCCGAATTGTGCCTAAAATCATATACGAGTTAAAGTGAGTATCTTAAGCAATTTCGTGTCAATAATCACTAAATGTTAAGGAATAAATTCATAGTCAGTTAAGTACCTATCAGATATAAGTAAACAAACCATTAATACAACAAACTAGACTATAAGTAATGATTGAAAATGTAGCCATTTTGTGAAAAAATGTTGCATATAATTATTAGTGATGTTTCTATTTCATCGCATGTAAGGTCACCAATTCCTTCTAGTAAAAATAGGCAATGTTTCCTATAATCAAAGACAAAAATTATTAGCTACATTTTTCCCGTAAAAAACATTATAAATATATAGCCAAATATCGGGAAGAAGTCAATACTGGCAAAAAAGAGTTCAGCACCACAAAATGAGTAACAAAAAAAGTAATCAATAATATGTGGCTAATCTATCGTAGTTAGTTATATTTTTCTACGCTTTTGTAATTTCGTAAGTATAATCTTTAAACTACATTTTTTGTAAATTTTTTAACTACAAAGGTATTAAAACATTTCCAAACACTTTGAAACCTTTTGTGCAATCAATAATATTGAGTAATTTGCGACATGTTGTATATAATATATCATTTTATGAAGTATTTGGTTATTATTATCAAATTAAGTTGTAGAGAGACATAACTAATTCAAAATTTTGAGCATTCCTCATATAAGTATCATCATATTGTACCAAAAGAACTTAATATAACATTCATATGTCATTCTTTATACCTATCCAAAATATTAGTCATTATCTATGCATTCCTTATAGTTTGTAAACAAAACAATACAGAGAAAAAAAATCATAAATTGGAATATGTCTGGACATACTTTCAAAGATTAGCCAAAAGTTTTGTCCAAGTCGTTAAACTTGTAATAAAATAAGAAGGATAGTGAAAGTCAACTAAAATTATAATGAGAAAATTAATACACTAATTCTTTGATTCAAATTAAAGCAAACACCATATAACTTTACCATTTAAAATATGATCACTCATTAGTTACATCTTCATCCATTTTGTAATTCGAGAAAAAAGTATTAAATTTAAATTATAATGTTAGGACCTAATAAAGCGTAGTTTAACCATTAATTCAAGAGAAAACATAATTTTGTTGTTAATTCATCTAACAAAAATAACGCAAGTAAACGTGAAGGAGAAAAAATCAAACCTAAAATTTTAGATATGATATATGGTTATAGAAACTATTCCAATTTTGTTCAGTAATTTGTTCAAGTACAAGGCAAAAGAATTATAATACTTACTGAAAATAAAACATTATAAGCAAAAGAATCATAATACTTACTGAAAATAAAACATGTAGTATATCTCAAACTTATAGGTAAGGGCTTGATATTTCAAAACTGAACCTCCAAATCAAGATTAAGCTTACTATCAAAAATTGATAATTAAGGGAGTAAGCACAACAACATTCAAGAAAGTCATTATCAAAACCAAAAGTAAATTGACCAAATCTTGTAACATAAGTTACAAACTTATAGCACTATTACAACATATTTGAAACAAAATTTGTAAGTACCTAAGCAATTCTAATACTTGTAATCTCTAGAGAGCACCTACAACCATTTCTAGAAGAAACTTTAGGAGCAATTTGAATAAGATTTTGCTAGAGAAACCTAAAAACCATAATAAATTAATAAATTAATTAGCCATAATTAAAGGTTAAACCAATAAATTGGTGATGCAAAAGAACCTAAAGTATATAGGAGAAATAAGAAAGGAAAAATTAGTTAACCACAAGTCTTAATTTGGTGGGATGAAGATTAGGAATTAAGTTGATAACCAAAGATAAGGGCTAAAATTTAGATTATGTTAGGATTCCTTGTTAGATAGGAAGTAGTAGTAAGTTAAATATGTTATTTTATTTTACATATGTTCTCTTAGTTGTTTAGGACTTATAGAATTTTTATTAGAATAGGATTTAAATTTTTCAGAAACCCTATCCTACTAGAGTAAGGATTCTAAAACTCTCTTTATATGCATTTATTCAGCTCTTAATCAACAATAAGTAATTTGTAATTTCTCTACAAGCTTGAATTTTCAACTATAAGGTGTGATGCTTTTTTTCTAAGAGTGGTTTTTAAACCTTAGGAGTGATTACTAATTTCCTACCATCTATTGTTTGTGATCCATACTAAATTTCAACAAACCTAACCTACATTCTATCCATCTTAAACCTATATTATAGCCATATTAAACCCTAAAATCCTAAGTTTAAATTTCTTGCAATCAAACCTTAAAATTCCAGTGATACAAAATATGAGATTTTAGCATTCCTAGCCAAAATCTAACCTTGAAACTTGATATTTCAATAGCCTAATATCAGCAATATTTCCTAATTTTGTGCTCTTAGCTACTAGTTAATAGTTCTTCTATTTTTCCTACATCAATTTGGTAGTAGAGCTTTGCTTCACGATGGTGACACTTAACAAAAGGCATAGAGGAATATTCAGAGATTAGGAGTGAGATGAGATGCTTCTAAGAGTTATAAAAAGATTGGACCTTATTGACCCTCGATCATAAGTTACTCCAAGAAATAGTCCAGAAAACATTATTATATAACAAACTAAGCTTGATAGTGAGGGTCGAGAAAGTGAAATCCAAAACAAAGAGGCTGACAGTAATTAATAGTAAATGGGATTAGGAAATTAACACCTACGAAGAGATTTAAGACAAAGAAACCAACCAACAGTACATGGAGAGCACATGAAAGCTTTTAGAAGCCACGTTAGAGTTAAACACATAATAAAATCAATGAAATTACTAAGAAAGTTCATGTTAAAGCTCCTGATTTTACAAAAAAAGATGGATCCACATATGTTCTTAGACTAGACAATAGTAATGGAAGATTTCTTTGACTAGTACAACATGTCAAAAAATCAAAAAGTTCAATTCGTAAAGATGAAGCCTTAAAATCTGGTGGAGATCAATAGAGGATAGAATCTGAAAAATAGGTCAGCCACCTATTGTTGATTTGGAAGAGATGAAGCTGAATTTATCGAGAAAATAATAACCATTTTATTATCAGAAAGATCTTCAATATCAACTCACAACCATTAGACAAGGGATTATGTTTGTAATTGAGCGCATGGAAATGTTTAATAAAATTTCTATTCGATGTGAAGTGGTGGAGTTGGAATGATAACTTATATCTCACTACGAAAATGGATTAAGGGAAAAAATTTGTAAGTAGCTACTAATGCAAAGGATTTACAACCTTGAAGATGCATATCACTTAGATTTAGAAGCAGAACAATACTTAGGACGACAAGTAACTAAAAACTTTCAAAGTCAAGTATGGGCGTTCAACATAATGAGAACTACGATGGTGCAAAACTTTAGACTAGCACCCAATGCATCAAAATTTGCACCATAAAACAATTACAAAACTTCTCAAGGAGTTGAACTTAAAGGCAAAGCCATAATTGAGACGAGGAAAAAAGTAGGCAGCAGTGATAAGAAGTGCTTTTGATGCAATAGGAGGGAGTACTTTTCTTATGAATGTCCTAATAAAGGTTTGCATATGAGGGGAGAAGAAGATGAGGAAGAATCTATTGAGTATGTGTATGAGAACAAAACTAGAGAGGAGTTAGAATGAGACTTTAGTGATGACTAGCTAATCCTATAAATCTTAATGTAGTGAAATGCATACTTACAAGCCCTAAAGCAGAAGAAGAGGAAGAATGGCTTCGTATTACTATTTTCTTTACTTAAGTTAGATGCAAAGATAAAGCTTGTCATTAATGGAAGAAGTAATATGAATATTCTATCAGAGGACATAGTGAGTCGATTGAATTTACTCATGGAAAAACATCCAAATCCCAACAAAGTTGCTTAGGTAGATGATAGTAATATACCAATTTCGTGAAGATGCTTGGTATCTCTCAAATTAAGAAAATATGAGGACTCTATTTGGCATGATGTCATTCCTATAAAAGTACTTCACATTTTACTTGGGTGACCATGACTTTACGATCGAGATATTCAACACTTCAAAAAAGCTAATACTTATCATTTTATATTTCACGGAAAAAAGATAATTTTAAAGCCTATGAAGGTAGACAAGGTAGAAAAACAAAGAGGAAGTAACAAAACAACCATAAATTCCAAGAAATAGTCTCCTAATATCCTTAAGGAGAGATAATTTGAAGTTGTTAGCAAGGAAAAGGGAATTGTTCTTGTAATGTTTATGAGGGAAGTAAAAGAGACAATACTTGAAACACTCTTTACTTTACCAAAAGAAGTGGGAGAATTGTTAGCTAACTTTTTAGCCCTTACACCAGATGATTTACGAGATATTCAACATGCTATTGACTTAGTAACTAGTTCTACTCTACCAAATCTTCCAACCTATCGCTTGAATCTTATTAAAAGTGAAGAGTTGAAGAGACAAGTAGAGGAGTTATTGGAAAAAAGATTTATTCAAGATAGTCTTAGTTCGTGTGCAATTTACAAAACTTTTGACTCCTAAAAGGGAAGAAAGTTATAAAATGTGTATTGATTTTTGGGTGATAAATAATATCATGGTAAGGTATAAATTTCCAATGCCTCTCCTTGGTGACATGTTAGATGTGTTAACTAGAGCTACTATCGTTTCCAAGATAGACTTACAAATTGGGTACCATCAAATTAGAATCATACCTAGAGATGAACTAAAAAAAACTTTCAAGATTAAAAAGGGATTTTCTGAAAGGTTGGTGATGCCATTTGGACTCTCTAATGTACCTAGTACTTTTATAATCGTGCAGTGTTTCGATCATTTATAGTATGAATTTTTATGGTATATTTTGATGATAAATTAATATGTAGTAAGAATACAGAAGATCACTTATTGCATCTATAACAAGTCCTAGGAGTTTTTAGGTAAGAGAAGCTTTATATCAACTTAAAGAAGTGTTCTTTTATGCAACCAAGTGTTATATTTTTAGGTTTTAATTATATCTTATAATAGAGTGGGGATGGATCCTGAGAAAATGAGGGCCATCCTTGATCAGCCTATTCTAGAGGATATGCATGAGATAAGGAGTTTTCATGGCCTAGCAACATTTTATAGGCAATTTATTCATAATTTCAGCACTATAATGACAACCACTACTGATTGTATGGTAACAACTAAAGCATTTGAAGAAATCAAGAAAAAGATGACTGAACCTCTTATTTTACAACTTCTAGATTTTTTAAGGTATTTGAAGTTGCTTGTGACACATCTCATATGAGAATTGGTTGCTTACTTTAGTGAAAATTTATGTGAAGAGTTGCAACAATAATCGACTTATGACAAGGAATTTTATGCAGTCATATGTTCTCTTTATAATTGGTATTGTTATCTCTCATACAAGGAGTTTATTCTATATTCAAATTATGAATCTCTTAAACACTTCAAGTTCCAAAAGAACTTTAACGAAAGGCATGCCTTAGGAGTGAATGTTTGGAGCAATTTAACTTTGTTATTAAACATAAAAAAGGAGTTGAGAACAAGGCCATAAAATGCATTGAGTAAAAAGAGTCTTTGCTTAATAGTTTAGCAGTAAAAGCCATAGGCGTCGACAAAATAAAAACAAATTATGTTTCATATTGAGATTTTGGAATTGTCTATTCATAAATTAATGCTGGACAAATAGACCAATACTTTCCTTTTGTGATCCATAATGACTATTTTTTCAAAGGAAATTGACTTTGCTTACCTAATAGTTTAATAAGGGAGTATGTAACTTAGGAATTATATGAAGGAGAAGCAATAGAACACTTTGGAAGAGATAAAACCATTGTAATGGTTGAAGATCGCTTTTATTAGTCTTCTTTAAAGCGAAACATGTCTAAGTTCAAATGACAATGTGGAACATGTCAATTAGCTAAAGGAAGGATTTTAGAATTAGAATTTCAAAAGTTGAATTCAAACTTATATGAACAGTAATTATCACATTCTATTTTGAGGACGACTGCAAATAAGATGGTGAGAATTGATGTAAAAGAACTTAAAGTAAGTAGGAGAAATAAAAGTAGAAAATTTAGTCAACCATAAGTCATAATTTGATAGGATGAAGGTTGTTAATTGAGTTCAAAACAAAAGATAAATGCTGAAATTTAGATTATGTTATGATTCCTTATTAGATAGGATGTAGTTGTAAGTTAAATATGTTATTCTATTATACATATATTATCTTAGTTGTTTGGGACTCATAGAATTTTTATTAGAATATGATTTATATTTGTTAGAACCCCTTTCCTACTAGAAAAAGGATTGAAAAACTCTTCATATATGCGTGTATTTAGCTTTTCATCAATAATAAGCAATTCAGGATTTTCTACAAACTTGGGTTTTCAACTAGAAGGTGTGAAGCGTTATTCTAAGTGTAATTCTTAGACCTTAGGAGTGAGTCCTAGTTTCCTAATATCAATTATTTATGTTCTTTATTAAATTCCATCAAACCTAACCTACATTCTAGCCATCTCAAACCTATGTTCTAGCCATATTAACTAAAATCTTAGGTCTAAATTTCTAGCAATCAAACATTAAAATTCAAGCTATACAAAATTTAAAATTTTAACATTCCTAGCCAAAATCTAACCTTAAAACTTGATATTCCATAAGCCTAATATAAGCCATATTTCTTAATTTGTGCTTTTAGCTACTAGTTAATAATGGTTATATTTTTCCTACATCACTTGGAACCTGATATAAGGTTATCAATGTAATGCTAGAACAACTAGTAACACATTTTACCCAGAAGTCCTACTCTTGTATTTTCATGTAAAAGAATTTTATATCTTATTTTTGATGCACTCTAGAGTAATCACAAAAACACATTGAGATTTTACTACAACCAAACTGTGGATCATTTTCAATCTTAATTGACAAGTTCTTGTGGTAACTATTATACAACCCAAGATGAAACAAGAAAATGGCAAATGAAAGTCATTTCTTTGAAAAACATAAAAATAAAAACTACAACCCTCACTTCAAAGAGTCGTATGATGAAATCAATAAGAGCTAGAACTTCACAAATTTTCATTTAAACTAGATATGATATGATGCAAAGACAAGTGAGAATAACTTTAAGACAAACTAGAACCAATCACTTAATGATGATAAAATTAGAGCAATGTTATACCAAGGTCACGACACCACCAGCTATTAAGATTGATTCTCAATTTTTTTCATCAAATGATAAATTCCACAAGAAAATAGCAGATACTTACTAGATTATGAAATACAACATTAAATCCATCCATTTGTTGAAGAGAAAGAGCTTACAAAGTTAAACCAAATCATGGAATGTTATCTGATTACAAAATTTAGTTCAAGCTTAGCAAAAAGTTTAAACTTCAAAATGACACTAAACTTGAGATACTTACAATCAAGATAATTCAACTTTTGCAGATAAAAGTCACTTGTCTATGCAAGAAATTTGTAGATACAATGATAAAACAATGGAAACATTTATAAAAGTTACATTACCTACACCTTCATTATGAGAATAAGTGAGTTAGAACAATGCTCTAAGTGCACCAAGTTCCTATCCAACAGAAGCATTATAGGTATTACTATCCCTATGAGCAGCCAAATTAAATAGTGTTAAAGCAGCTTGGCTAGAAGAGAAGTAACATTTGGTCTAATGGTTAAAGACCTATTATTGAAAAATAATTTCAGTTGAGTGTAATAAAATCTGAAAGTAGGATCACTAGTTTTAGCACTCCTTCGAACTTCTAGCTTGCGGTAAGCATAACTAGAGCTTGAAAACCCCTCACTACTACCATCTCAATGCTACATTTTTGATCAGTAGCCAAATTTCTAGTGCCTCAACTACACATTCCTAAGAAAAAGCATATATACATCTAATCATCACGTATACTATTTAATGCTATGAAAATTTCATAAAATTGTATGAAATTATACAATTGAAAAGGAAATATTAAAAAAAGTGGCAGCTTAAGCAATCAAGCTATAATCACACAACTTTAGGCACATAAGAGTAAACAAATACAATAAAAGTAAAGTGTGTAGAAAATATGCAAAAAGGGGAAGTATTAGGGAAAATAGAGAAAGGTAGACAAATTGAAAGGGGAAATGAGAACTTACCAAGTAACGCAACCCCTGATTCCTCCCAATAAAGTCCCTAACACATGAATGGTATAGGATGTCAGTGATGCAAAAGTTAAGATCGTGTGTAAGTGTGATAGAGCATGCGAGGATAAGAGCAATGCAAACTTAAGTTTCAGATGTTAAACATCATTCAATATGAGGATACGACATAATAACTTTTTATATCATCTTTATTACTTTTTTTCACGTAGATAGAAGATACGACATTATTATTTTAGGATAGATTTTAGTTTATCATCTTTATTACTTTGTAATGTCATTTTCACCTTTTAATGAATTTTAATTTTTTGTAGAAATGTAGTTATTACTTTGTAAAAATAATAAATGAATTCATTTAATGAAACACTCATTTTCATTTTTTAAATTTATAAAATTAATTTTTTTACAACTTGCTAATTTTTTATGAAATGTAACAAATACTTTTTTCTAAGAAGAAAATGTAGACTATTCACCAAAACTATTTTGGCTATAAAAATATTTAATAGTTAAAATAAAGTAGCTAATAATAATTGGCTACAAAATTTAAAAATAAATTATTCACCAAAATTGTTTTAGCTAAGAAATGCATTTTGTAGTTAAAAAATGTAGCTAATAGTCTTTGAAAAAACCTATGAAATATTTAGCGAAACACTTTCTTTTAGTTAGAAATTATAAAACTTAGAAAAAGATAACTATAGCTGATAGTCATATTTCTTATATTGGATTTATATGGGCAAGAAGGCCAAGATTTCAACTTAAGATGATGAGAGTACTGATGAGGCATTAAAAGATTATATATATTAGGAGTGCACAAGAAGTTAAGGGTAATTTATGTTACAAAACATTTTTTGACATTTGAATAAACTAAATTAGAATAATTAAAATATATTAATATGTGATAGTTTGTGTTACAAGTGGAGGATTGATTACAAAGACGATCACTCAACAAAGCATTATTGTGGTTAGGAAACTATAAGAAAAGTAAGGAAGGCTTTTTAACAGATAATAGACATAAAGGTAATAAGTTTGTGAAGAATGTTATGTTAGTAAATGGGTGTTCATACTTGATATGTATATGAATTAATCTCATGATGTTTGAGTTTATTAATAGGGAAGAAAAGAAATATTGAGGCATGACATATTATCAATGACATAGATGAATACTAAGGAATGGTCTCAAGGTGTGAAGATGTGCCAATGATAGAATAACACGATTTAAAGATATCCTAAGGCCTGATGTGTCTATAAAGGAGACTAAAACTGAGCAACTAGTCACAAGGTATAAAGGTGGAAAAATGAATGACCTAAAAATGTTGAATATACTCCAAATTATGGGGAAACATCGATGATGTATAAACAAAAGGATGAATTTAGGAGAAGACTAAAGAGGATAGTGACTAAAGAGAAGAAAAAAGGAAGTTGAAGGCAATAATATATATTAAATTTCAATGATTGATTAGATAGGGAATAAATTTTTAAAGTACTTTTACATGTATGATATAATGCAAGCAATTAAAGTTTTGAAGGAGAGCGTGGGTGATGCCATATGTGTGGAGTTGGTGGTAAGTGGGAAGCAATCTACATCATGTAAGAGAACAACTTGTTAGAAATCCATGTATATTAAGTTTTGAAGGAAAAAATTTGGTTCAAAAACTAAGTAACATATTCATTGTGATATGATTTAAAGACCATTGATGGGCATGCTTTCAATATTATTTAACCTTTTAAATTGTGTTTGGTGAAATCTTATCACATGTCTACTAACATTAAGGTCGTTAGGATTGTTAGGTTTGGATTGACATTAAGCGACGTCTTTGCATATTCTAAGCCTAAGAGCCACATTGGTGATAAGGTTGGTAATATTCAATATAGTTGTCCAAAATTTGAAAATTTATGTATATCTAATGCTATGTATACATAGCAGTCTCTTAGTGGGTTCTCATTAATTTTGTTATTGGAGAGTGTGGTTGTTAAGGTTCCTTTGTCAACTTTTGTTTTGAAGTTACTGAATGAAAATATTGTAAAAGACTTGATTAAGTGGACATAGTCCAAACACTGGACAAATCCATATCCTCTGTTAATTTTTCACATGTTCTTAAAAGGAATGGAAAAAATATTTGGTGGGACTTGGATTTTTTCATTGATACATGCATGAATATCTTCATAAATGTATCCTATATATTTGTGTTGGCATCCATGCATGGGAAAATGAATTATTTAAAATGAAATAGCATTTAATGAAGTCATGCTTATAGTTTTTCATCCTCGTGCTTTACAATGACCATTAGTGGTATTACTACATCCCTATATAATCAAAGGACATTATGATATTCAACTCCTAATATGAGGGAGATGGTGGTTAAAAGAGCATACGCAAAGCACTAATATGTAACAACATATTATGTTTATTGTATGTAACAATATGAAGCCTATTTTGTTATATATAACATCATAAAATGTTTACCTGGGGTGTAGACATATATCTTATAACTAGTGTTGGGATATTTTGGTATGCAATGTAATAGAGTTTCTTGGTCCACATTTGTGATCCTAAATGTAACAAATTTCCCAAGGTAATATAATGAGTAAGATTAATGTGGCCCAAGGTAATATGATGAGTAAGATTAATATGTTGTTTATGTTAATATGAATTTTAGATTAATTTGTTGTTTATGTTATATACATTGGTCTTAAGTGGAAATGTATAAATTGAATAACATTTTGAGTATGTCATATATTGAAAACATTTTGCAATGATTGTGGGATTTACATGTGCTATGTCTTGGAATTTTTTTTCGAGACTAGTACCCCAAAATCGTCAATTATAGTATATATGTTATATGTACCTTTAATTTTGCAATGTATTATTGTGATTCATTGCATATATGAGTTGCAGGATAGAGGTTCGCAAGCACCTATATGAGTGGGTTATATATATTAAATGAAACTCTTTACGAGAACTATATTAACCTTTGGTAACCAAATTGTGAGTTAGAAACACCAATAAATGTAATGGAAAATCAATTCGATTATAATGTAGTCACAATTTATTGCCTCATTTGCAATTATTGATCGGTTACATCTCGTAATTTGTTCAATATAGTTTACATTAAAGCTCTAGTAGTTAATTTGTTCAATATAGTTTACAGTAAAGCTCTAGTAGTATATGCTAAACAAATTAAAAACTAACCAAATTCAAAAGAGGAAGACAATCTAGAAAATGTTTATCTGTTTAAATATGGAAAACAATAATTTTATTCCCAATGCAATAATGTCTTTTGCTTTTATTTTCCAGATTTAGGTTTTCAAGGCCTTCAGTTGTAGTAGGTGAATTAGGCAAATCCCATCTCATTCATTCTTCTTTTTGATCAGAGTCTTAGGATTTAAGTTGAGGAACCCTCTATATGTAACTTTTATTTGGGTTTTTAATTGTAGCTTAGTTGTTAATATTTAACTTCCTTAAAAGACTGATGTTCATCACCAACATCAACATTTTCTTTGTCTTCTCCATCATCCATGGCTGGACTAGTTATAGATAAAATCAGCTTATAAGTTGCCAAAAGGCTTAGAATTAACTTCTTGCTCAACTTAAGGATAATCTCTCGATATGTAGTAAAGAGGGAAACTAGGAGTTAATTGATTCTCTATTTTTTCCCTATAAAAAACATAATAGAAATCATTATTGGAATAAGTTATAAATTTTTGTATTCTCATCGTAAAGAAAAGACTTAAAATTTTAAATAAGAATTTCCCTGATTCTATATAAGGTGGCAAATGGAGCCTATTAAGGATTTCTAATTTCAACCTAAAAATCATTTGTTCCTTCTAACTCAAATTGAATACCTAAAAAATGTAATTATAATAAGGGATTGTGTGGTTAAGATAGAAAATAGAATTTATGGAACACATTATATGTAATTTAGAACTACTTCTGGAGTGGTACAATTTATGTTAGAAAAGGAATTTAAGGAAATAATCATATGAGAATTTTGAAAGGTTGAGCAAGTACTTACCCTTATCTTTTAGCTTCAATAATTTATTGAAAATAAGAGGAATTCCCTTAGGCCTTGAGATTGGGTCTTACATTATCTTATAGGGAGCAATTCGATCAATTTTTATGATAAACTAGTGGGTGTCCTCCTTGTTCCATTTAATAGATTGCTTTTTGGGTAAATTTCTAACATATTCTCTATGATAGCTTCTTCTAAATTCCTTGAACATAAATATTAAATAACATAATTTTCCTTTTTAATCTCCTCTTGCTTCTAATCATACGAAATTAGTACCTGAACTTAAAATTTCTTCTTCTCCTCATCATAAGTGGCTAGCTTATAGTGGTCCAGCAAAGGTTTTTTTCACATCATTTATGGCCCCAATTAAAGCATATAATCAAATATTATCAAGAGTTTAATTTTAATGGGAAAATTTCATTTTTAGAAATGAGAACTTATTGGAGCCCAAACATATTTTATAATGATTTAATTATCTTCTATATGTGTGTAAAAGGCACCCTCTTTCATAGGAAAAAAATCCCATAAGGAAAATTTCAATTTTGTAGCACCTTTGTTCACAAATTCTAATAGCAGTTTGACTAGTATACTGTCTTTATCTATGGATAATAGGAAATAAGTCAAAAAGGGAAGTTTCTCTTACTTTACATTGTCACTAAACATAGTTGTCTACATTTTCTAGAAATCCATCGTATTAACAGAAGTTTGCTTTGGGTATGTCAGGTGTTGAATAGGAAACAAAGAGATAGGGAATAAGGAAAAAGAGGAGGGTTAGGTAGCCATTTTCAATTCTAAGCTTAAGGAACATAGTTGGAGATCATAAATTAATTTTAAGGAATATAATAAGAACCATGTTTTACAAACACAACCAGGCTAAAAAATTTGTCCATTACGTGGTGGAAATAATAAGACTGACAGTTTGGGCCACAGACCATGTCTTAGGTGGAGTAAAACAAATTTAATTGTAAAAACCATAATTGTAAAAGCTCATTAGTTGAATTTTGGTGAAAAAAAAACATTAGAGACATCCTTTTCACTCTAATTGCTAGAGTTAGTCATTTAAAGGCTACCAAAAACACTCAGAAGTCAATTATAAGTTGTTTTTCATCAGAGAATCAAGATTTAGACATTATCTTAATTAATTAAGCTAATGATGAAAAATTGGATTTCTCTTTCTTTTTTATTTTTTGTTTTGAATATGCTTCATGGTTCAATACTTTTCTATGATTAAATAAAGGAAAATCTTTTTGATTATTTTTGTATGGATTAGTTAATATTTATTTTTAAAATGCTTTTTATCTTCATAAATTAGCTATGAATAATATTAATGTAAATTTTATTTATACTGGCATCTAACTTATGTACTAAGGGTTGAACAAGGTTCTTGAGAAAGACATATGTGATTGTTATGATGTTATGGTGAAACCTTTTGATAGATTTCATAATTTTTAATTCATTCTTAAAGAGGTTTTAGCTTGGTAGGAATATGAGTTAACCAATTAAAGAGTTGATGACTATAATTTTAGGGAGATTAATTTTAATGCCCAGGATATCTTATTGGTCTAAAGATTATGTCTAGTCTATATTAATCAAGTTATGAACTCAAAAGTACCACTAAAAGGAGTACTAATCTAAACATAGCTATTTAATTGAATTTTTTTCATAAATTGTCTTATCATTAATTTTATACAACCTAAAATCTACCACTGATAAACTTAAACAGACCCATTACATCTTATAATTTTAATAAGAAATTATACCCCTCAAAGGAAAATTAATAGGAATATGGCCATAAAAAAAGAAGGCAGTTCATACTCTGGGAAACTAAACTCAGGGCCATTCATTATCAAAGGAAATTAATTGAAGGCTTTTGTTTTGGTTCCCTCATTCTCTTGATCTTCAGGAAGGCAAGTAGTCTCTAGGGCTGATTCATGTTCCAACTTCCATCTTAAACGATAAGACCTTTAATACTCCTTGATTTACAGTTTAGAGTCTGCATGTTCATCAATTACAATAGCCCTAATTTCAAGTTTAACTTATTCTCCATGAGGATGCTAAATTAGGGCTATAATGTTTGACCTCTTTAGAACATAGGAGTTTTTCCCTAATGCCTATAGTTAGAGAGTTTAAGACCTCGTCTCTGGTGCATTCTTTTTTTTGGAAGTTTCTGAGATTCCTCTCCTTCTAGAGTTCTTTAACACTAAAGTAAAGGAAATCACATAAATTGCTTAGTTAGCCTTTGGCATATTCCTCAATCTTAAGAGCTAGTAGAGTATTTTCTAGTTACTAAGTGATAGATTTGTAATAGGAAAAACTTTGACAGCTGCATTCCTATATTTATGCACTATATTAAAGCCAAGGTTTAGGTGTTATTGTCAAAGAAGCAACTGATTTTATAAAATCTATGATTTATTTTCAATATTATATATTTTTTCTTACGTATTTTTGTTATTGTTCCTTATATCTTTTCTTTTTTTTACTCTAACTTTAGGAGCAATTGTGGTGTATAAATAGAGGCTAACATTCCATCTTTATAAAAAGCTATCTAGAACTTAAGAGAATGCTATATCAAAACCTAAAAGAACAAACGAAACAATAACTTAGAGATATGCTAGAAATATAGCCAAAAAGTTTAGAAAAAGAACATAGAACTATGATGAATCATCCTTTATAGTATACAATTGAGCATTACAGGAACAAAGATTAATACTAGCTATTTGAAGAAAAAGAATAAGTAATATAGATGTTGTAATATAATTTACAGTTGGATGTATCATTAGATAAGGATTCCAATACACATATTGCCAATTTCTTAGAGATTTGTGACATGTTAAAGATTAACGGGTCAGCTGATGATGCCATTAGGCTGATGTTATTCTCATTCATGTTAAAGGATCTAGTGAAGCAATGGCTAAAGCATTATAAGCTATATAAAACACCACTTAGGAGACTCTTATAAAGAAATTCCTTGCTAAATAATTTCCACTATCTAAGAAAATAAAATTTAAAAATGATATCTCTTCTAATAGTTTGACAATGACACTTTATAAGAAACATAAAATAGATACAAGGATCTACTTAAGTAGTGTACACACTATAGCCTTCCAATATGATTGCAAGTTTAAACCTTCTATAATGATAGGGTAAACTCTATGATTAGATGATAAATGTTGTAGTAGGTGGAATGTTGAATAATAAGAATCTAGATGCAATATCAGAGATGATAGAAGAGATGGTAATGAACAATTAACAAAGACAATTTGGAAGGGAAGAGATGGTAATGAACAATTAACAAAGACAATTTGGAAGGGAAGTAAAGAGAAGATTAATAGGGATCCATATTGTAGTCTTTATGACTACTAACAGCTCTCACATAGGTGATAATGAGAAAATTAGAGAGATTAAGCCCACTATTAAAGACAACCTTATGATTTGTACATTATTTGGTGAAGGACACCAAGGTATAGAGTGATAACTAAGAAATATCATGGATTCATTTGTACAGAAAGTTAATTTTATAAGAAGTTTCTAAAGGTAAAACAATCCCTACAAAAAGAAATATAAAGAGAGATGGAATGAAATAAATTTCTTTTAGAGTAATAATTCAAGGAAAACCTCGACATATTTTTAAGAAACTTTATAAAAAGAAAATTAGTTGAATCTAAAAGATATGATAAGAGAATTCATGCACGTAAATGCTTCTCAATACTAATATAATGAAGCTTTAATAAGGAATCTCAATGTTCAAATAGGTTAACTAAAAAAGATTAGAGCAAACAAACTATAAGGCACCATGTCTAATACTCATTACTTAAACTTATGGAACATGTGAAGGAGGTTGTTATAAGAGCTAAGATTTGATTGACATAAAGAAGGAAGAAGAGAGAAACTTTATGAAACTAGTAAGGGAGTACTGGCCTTGAATTTCTTACCTATAAGATTAATACATGTAATTAAAAATGAAGAGATTAGTATTAAGGGGGATTACAAAGAAGTTTTCAAAGAGGAGGACCATAGGGAGGAAATTATAGAGATGAAATCAACTTAAAGCCATATCAAAGTAATTTAAGACAAAATTCTACAAAATTTGAGTGAAGAAAGGAGTTTAATATTTCTTACATAATTAGTAGTGTATATATCAATAAAGCATTAGTAGATTTAGGAGGACGTATCAATACCATATCTTTCTATTGAAAAAATATGACTTAGTGAATTAGAACCCAATCAAAAGTTAGTAAATCTTACTGATAATTAAATAAGAAGTTTGAGGGTGTTAATGAGAATATAATGATAAATTTTGATAGTTTAATATTCTTAATAGATTTTTATATTCACAAAATTAAAGAGGGGGAGAAAATTTACTTTGGAATTTTTAAATATGTTAAAATGGTTAAGTATTCTAGTTGTGTAAAGAAGGATGCAAATACAAATTTTATAATATAATTACATTTGAATTGGTTAAACGAGCTCTAACTTATAATGCATTTGGAGGGTTATATATGTTTTACAGGTCCAAATAGGGGAAGGTAAATAACCAAGAGCAAGTTTGATTATGATATATTGACAACCAAGAGCATCAAAATTAATCTTAAAGCCCTAATATTTTTACGTAAGGTGATAACCATTCATTTTTAGAGAGAAAGTAGAGTATAATAGTAGTTATGAGTAAGAATATGTTATATTTATGGTTCATAGTTGGAGACTGTGTCACCTATGTTTATATTTTACCATATTTCTATAATAAACGAGCAAAGAAAGCATGGAACAGTATATATAGTCATTTATTGGGCTAGACTAGCAAAAAATTTAGGTGTTCTTTATTCTCTTTTAGGCCCAACTTTCAAGCGTCCTATGGTTTCTATAGACCTTAAAATGATAAGGAGTATGATAGTAGTTAGCAAGGTAAGCAAAACTTATATTCTAATACGTAGAGAGGGTGATGAGGCCCTTATATCAAGAGGAGAGGAGCACAAGATAGTAAAACATAACCCCATAGTTTAAATTTTAAAAACAAATGATTCACCTTGGGAGGAAGAGATGACGAAGAAGTAAAAAGATGTAAGAAATTCACTATAAAAACTAATGTGTGAAAGGGTTGATGGAACTATTTATTATATTAAGATTGAGAAGCTCAATCATAACTATTTTCTAAATAGATTATGCAGGCAATTGGGAAGGATGATGCAATAGTTATCTGCTTACTTTTAGCTTATGGAACACTTGAAGCCACCTCCATAGTCTTTGATGATGTTAAAAGAGCATAATGATGATGATGATGAGCCTATTATTGATTGAGTTCTTATTTTCTTTTACTTTTCTTGAATATTTACATCTTAAAGATTATGCTCTTCCTTTTGTGATACTTAATTATATTTTTTCATTTATGTTATTTTAGTTATGTTTAGTATTTATTTGATCTCATTTTTAGTTTCAAGTTCATTTGGTGTTTTATATTATTATTGTTTTCTTTAGATGTGTTTGGAAGGTATAAATAATTACTCGATGTCAATCAAAATTATCATGGAAATTAAATGACAAATAAGGGCCAAAGAAGTTTCTAGTTCCATTTTATTTTCCCCACTTTATATTTAATATGTTTAATTGTTGCTTTCATTCTTTATATTTTACACATTGAGAACAATGTACAATTTAAACTTAGGGTGAGAAATAATTATTTGTGGACCCTCTTTTGCTTATTAACTTTGTTTCAATTAACTTACTATGGAACAATTCTGAGAAAATTTTTGACAACTAAAGAACATCAATCTAAATGACACATGATAAGTTTTATTGTTATACGATTCTATTCTATTAGGTAAATAGTTATAAGCATTGATAACTAATTTAGTTCTTATTTTCTCAAATAATCTTAAAAAATAGATACTAAATTTGCATTAGGATACCTTTCAATAATTAAGGCATATCCATGAGTCAAAAGCAAATTCTTTTTAAGGGGTCGTTTGACACTACTTTTGTTTTTCTGTTGTAGATTTTAATTTTTGTTTTTAATTTCTATTTTTTAAATAAAAACCTATTTGGTTATTAATATTAATGTAGTTATGTTTTTATTATTGATAATGATTATATATTAGATAAAACTTAAAGATAAATTATTTTTAATTAATTAAATTGATATAAATCTCTTTAATAATATTTATTAATAAATTATCAATAAAATTATTTTACTTTATTAAAATAAATAATTTCAAAATTAAATTTTATTTTAAATATATTTGAATTATTTAATCAAATTTTATTTGAAATTTATATATTTTGAAGATAT
>JAOTJB010105086.1:0-20028 GCA_027123815.1 Erythroxylum minutifolium | reverse complement strand
GTATTGCTTCCTAACCAAAACATGCTCTACGTGTGCTCTATAATTCATAGCCACATGTCACCATGCATGTAAGCCACATGTCACCATGCATGTAAGCCATTTGTCATAATTTAATCAGTCCATGTGTCAAATTAGAATTGGACCATTTATCAATATATTTGTTTCAATCCAAAAAAATACTCCAAATTTTAGAAAATTTTCAAAATTCACCAAAAAATCCAAAATAATACTAATGGTCTCCAAATAAAATTTTCAGCTTAAAATAATTTACCAAAAATAGCAAAATATCCAAAATGTACAAAAATTACCAAATCACATTTAATACACTCTAATAAATCCATCATTTCCATGTATAAACCAATTTACCCGGCAATGCCAATGAATGCATGTACAATCATATGAATATGCAAAATAAATGTGTATGTCACAATTAATTTATGCATGACGTGTATTTTCCTAATTTCTCAATAATTTATCATAATTTAATATTCTAGCCTTAACATGGGTAACGGGATGTTACAACTTCAAATGAGTATAGCGTACTGTTAGATCATTTTTCGTTTGGTTTATCACAACCTTAGTAAGAATTAGTAATTTACCAGTTTCTCTTTTCTCTTTTTCTTTTGTAAAATGGCATTAGTAATACAGAACAATTCTCGGTTTTTTGTATACATGCTCAATTTACTTCGAGAAATAATAAACCCGGTTTCTTATAGATTTTTATACTAATTAGTGTATTATGACATATTTGCGAATTGCAATTAAATGATAAATTGTTTGCACGTATAAAATTCATGATACATGAATATTTATTAAAATTAATGATATACTAAAATTTGAAGAATTAATTAAATAAAGTTTATAACTAATATTGAATAATTATTAAAAAAATAAGATTTATAAAAAAATTTATTTAAACAATAATTATTAAATTAAAATTTTTAAAAATTAAAAAATAATAATTAAAAGATAAACGTCGTGGAAAACATGCCGCGACGTTTTTAAAAACATCACGGTGACATTTTTTAAAATGTCGCATAAGGTATTCTGCGATGTTTTTCCACCTTCTACGACGTTTTTAAAACATCGCAGAAAGGGTTCTTTTCTTGTAGTGAGTAAGACTCCTCTTCAGTCAATATCATGATTTTAGACATGCTCAAATCAATTATAAAGATGGTGTATAACACCTTACTAATTTACAGAGTGAACACGGTACCTTTATAAAAAAGTAAGTAGTTGGGCATAGTGCATCTCCATCACAAATTCTGAAGGATATTTCACTACCTAATATTAATACTTTCATTGCATCTGCAGTAATGAGGGGAGGCAATGTCACCCATCTTTCCATCTTAATTTCATCCATCATATATGATCAAGTTCGATTTTGATAAGGTGATAAAACAGTCCTTGCATTTTTGCTTCCATCATATGATTTTGGTGCATAGTTATCATGCATTCCTTTGGAAATTATTAAAAACCTAATTCATAACACCACCACACATATTCCATATATACTTTTGATAGTAAAATGCTCTCATCCATTACAACTATTTCAAAAGTCAGTGATGCAACACCAAACCATTAAACCTATCATGTGTATGCATCTTTTCGTGTCAAGGTACTAAGATCTCTTTCGAAATTTGTGGAGAAGAAAGAAGAAGTTGGCTCGCAGTATGAAAATTTTTGCAAGTTCATAATTTTGGAAGAACGCAAGAATTTTGTACAACATTAACTTAGAGCAGGAAGGGGAAGTTTGAGTCTACTACAATTTTTTATAGCTCAAAAAATGAAGTCCAAAACATTATACCACATAAAACTTGTAAATTGACTCTTCATTATGAAGGCGATTGCAATATGGAAAATTTAATATAAAGCTTGCTTAACATTGAACATAATGAAGTATACAAATTTTTAGGAAAGGGCCAAAAAGAAGTTATACTAGTGTGAAGCGTTGTTCATACTTCATAGTAGAAGTCTTTTTTTGGTTCAATTTAATGATATTTAGATAATTTTATTTTATATATACAAAGTTCAACATTTTGAACTAATAATATTTCTATATGATTTAATTTTATAATAATAATCAAATAATTTAGAATAAAAATATATTGATGCATTATATGCCAAAACATATTTTTCAATATCATGGATTAAAAACGTAACAAGTAACATGTCATTACACTATTAAAAATGTAACAATTAACATTTTGCTACGTTATGAAAAATATACCTAATACTATATAGCTATGGAGGGAAAAAATGTAAATAAAACTATTTACCTATTTATTTAATACTTTAGCTACAAAAGATTTTCGTAGTATTAGCAACGATTTTTAGAAACGTCACTTGTAATATTTAGTTACAGGGAAATGATGATGCTTTATGCTACAAAACTAAAATGTCACAAAAAACTACAGGCGACGCTTTTTAAACAATTGGCTGCAATTTTTGTTGTTGTTGTAACCACTTGTCTCTTTTGTTGTAGAGTAATCTGAAATGTGTCGATATTTGTTTGAGGTGAAAATGGATGTCGATCATATCATGATACTCTTGTAAAAAAAGCAGTTTGTATGCATAGTTACGCATCTTAGGCATGGAGAGAATTTAAAAATTGAGATTATTATTGGGGCTACTTGGTACATTAATATTGGTCCCCTGAGCCCTGGAATTGATAATGACGATGAGGGCCAAGTCTCCCTTTCTTTCTCACCAAATATTTTAACTTTTCCATGCAAGTTGCGCCATATATATCCTCTTTTATAATTGAAGATGAGGGCCTAGTCTCTCTTTCTATCTCACCAAATGTTTTGACTTTTCCATGCAAGTTGTGCCATATATATATCCTCTATAAAAGAGATTCTTTATTGTTAGCATTTCATCCATATTCGAGCTATACAGGCATGGCTAACAAAACAGAAGGTTCAACAAATAGTACCATAGCTGGAGATAAGTACAGGTCTTTCTTGTATGATGAAGCTCAGACCACTGAGTGGAGACATGGTGGCGCTCCCAGTTACGATGCTGTCAACCATCTCTTTGAAGATGGCCGAACAAAGGTCCTCCCTACTTCTTCATTTTCTGATCCCATCTTATTCTGCTTTGTCTTCAACTTATGTGACTAACAAATAAGCAGGAATGGCCAAAAGGATCACTAGAAGAAATAGTGCAAAATGCTATCAAATCATGGGAAATGGAGGTCTCGCATAAGACTCGTTTACAAGACTTCAAAACCATAAACCCTGAGAAATTCAAGCTCGTTGTTAATGGTATACATAATTCTATTTTGCTTTTCTTCAAAGTTTGTGTAAGTACTAGAACAAATACATCCATAGGAAAAATGGTTGTACCAATAGATGTTCCTTAGAGTCAAAGCATGTAACCTCTCCCTTTCTTCTTTATTTTTGTTTTTAATTTTACTTCAACTCTTTACACAACTAACGAGATTAGAAACAGCTCAACTTGTCAAACTTCTGTGTTCTCTCTTATAGTTAATCTTAGACAATAGCATCAACTTATACAGTTTGTTAGGCACTTCTCAACAGCGGAAGAAAATTTCTGTTTTAATTAGGAAGGAAGGGGCTTTCAGCAGAGGAGATATTGAAGATAGGGAGTTACAATGCTTTGTTAAAGAATAATTTACCGGAGGAGTTTCAGTACTATCAAGCACATGAAGAAAGCTTTGAGTCATCACATGAAGCCTTCAGAACTGCATTTCCTCGTGGTTTTGCATGGGAATTGCTTAGTGTGTACTCAGGACCTCCTGATATTTCTTTCAAGTTCAGGCATTGGGGTTTCTTTGAAGGTCCTTTCAAAGGCCACGCTCCTACCGGACAAAAAGTTGAGTTCTACGGATTAGGAGTGCTTAAGGTAAGAATGATCTATACATCTTTTCAGCCCTTTCTTATTTAATACGTTCTTGGAAAACCGGTTCTATATATCTTTTTTTCCTAACCTATGTTTTGACCTTGATCTGTTCTTGTTAACAATTAAGATTGGGGAAACCATATATATACTAGTTCAATTATATACTTGTTATAAAAGTATAAACATTGTATCTGAATCCCATCCACACAATATCTGAATCACACCATATCTCTCTTTTAGCTCCTTACATTGAGGTTACTCATATAAAGCTTCCTGAACCCTTTCCGATTGATCGTTTTCTTCCTTTGACTACCTATCGTGAGTTTGAAGTAGTAACTCTTCTAAAACTTTGTAATCCCCTTTTGTATTCCCAGTTAATTACATTTAGAAGTTTGGAGGTACTTTAATCGCACTAAAAAGTTACAAAATTTTGTTAAAAGACTTTGTGTTATTTAAATACAGTTATAATTGTATTTGTTTTTAGTTAATTCAAGATATGTTATTTATTGAATTAAAGAAATTAAGTTCTATTATATAGTGTTGTTAGCTATTTGGCTTTTTTTTTTCAAACTCCAGGTACTCCACCATAAGATAATGGATAAACATCAAAATCAAAGCCAACCAAAATCAACCATAAAAGATTATTACTCTTTGGGCGGTTTCTATATGTCATGAAGTGATCATCAAAGTGTTGACTTGACAGGTGGACGAATCGTTGAGGGCAGAGGACGTTGAGGTTTATTTCGATCCTTCAGAGTTGATGGGAGGCCTACTGAGAGGACCATCTGTCCAAATCAACACTTGCGAAACTGCAGCCGCAGCTCATGGCTGCCCATTTTCCAAGTGAATTGAGATTAATATTATATATGTAATAATGATGAGGGAAGTCAACCGTACCAACTAGTTCCTGAACATCTGATCTACTTTCGTTTTTATTGCTTCTACATGTTCTAAACAACATCAGTACCAATATAATTATCAATATGCCTGGCCTTTACCGCATATGTTTATTTTCTATTTCACACACACACAAATATATATACATATATATATATAAGCTTTTTTAAAAAGTAAATAATGAAATTAAATATAAAAAAGTATAAAAGGATTCTTAAAGAAAAACTGTTAGACAAGGTCTATATAACCGAAGAATATGTAGGAAGGTTAAAAGCAAAGCCATCATCCTAAGAAAACTATCGAAGAGTAAGTATAAAAGGATAAAATCTTGAAAGAGATAACAAAAAAAAAGGAACTTCTAAATTATGAGAGAATTTCAGTTATGTTCTTTCGTTTTATATTTAGATTTAATCTTTTTTTACTCGTTACTATATTTAGATTTAATCTTTTGTTACTCGTCACTTTCTCTTGGGGAGATATTTTTGCTTTCTTGGTGATTAGATTTAGTTTGATGAAAGTACGGGGAGTGATTAAAGAGTTACGTGGAGCATCCTTTATTCTCTTTAAAGCACTTTCCTGGTCCATTAAGTATTTACATTTTCTTTACGGCCATTTGGTAGGTTTCGGGGGTATTTTGCCAGGGTTATAATGGTCTTTTGAACATTAAATTGAAAATTGATTTGCTTAAAGGTTGAGAAACTAGTAGAAATATTGTAACGAAAAAAGGGGAATTCATTTATGAGTAGATTGATCAGCTCTAGATAAAGTTGATTGGTTTACGCCACCAATCATATAGATGCAATTTAGTAATAAAATAATTTAAAGACATTCTTTATCTTCTACATATTTAGTTGTATATAATAAAGTTTATGAGATAATTATACATTATAAATGAAATTATAATGAGATTATAATTATGAAATTTGTATTGTATTTATGTGTTATCCATAAATTGTTCCTAATCATTGTTCTACTAAAATTAAGCATTAATAAAATGTAAAAGACTAAAATACGTTATTGTTTTCTTAAAGAAAATAGTCGATCTCACAGACTTAAGTATGAAGATACTTAAACAAATAGGTGAGTATTGGATAGAGAACAAGTTCACATAACTGACCCCATATGATAAATTCAGTTAGAACATTACTTGTATACTTATGCAAGTTATGATTGTGATAATTGTATAACTGATTCTTTCACTCGAGATCTTCAAGGTTATTTTGTACAGGGATTGGTATATTTTGACACCACTTATGACTTGTTCTAGTCAAAATATCTCAGTCGATAGTCGTTGGATGTAATATGAAACTATATGAAGATAGTTCAGTGATCAATATAAGATTTATCACTATAAAGTAATTAGAGATAATGTTTTATTGTTCTCGATCAGTATTGGTTCCAAAAATCCTTGGTGAAACTATAATGACATTTTGTAAAATAGTTTAAAATTGTCATTAACTGAATCAATAGCTAATGGTAGAGAATTAATATGATTGAACTTAAAATAAAGTATAAATTAATTTCATGTTCTATGCCTAATCGAAACATTGTATGATGAAAGGTTTGAATTATATAAAAAAAATATGCACAGAAAGTTTAGTTAAAACTACTTTGACATTTCTAAATATTTAGGTGATCATGATATGTTGTTAGACTCAAACCTTGATTTATGAATATATATTATTTAGTGAGAGAATTAAAGATAAATTAAAGAAGTTTACTTTATCTAACCCTAAATATGATTTAGGTTTATAATTTATATCCATACTAATATATTTGAGAACCTAATGTGTCACACTTAAAGATTGAGTTGAACAGAGAAAAGATATCTTAATCAAATTGAAAATGACTGTAAAATTTGAGAAACTTTATGATTACATATAAGATATTTAATAAATAAGTATTAATATGAGATATTAGATCTTATTTGAGCATAATTGGTATTTAATTAAAATTATTTTTAATCATAATTAAAGTTTAATTGAAATTAGAATTAAATTGCCAAAATGTCTAAAACCTATTATTTATAGCTTAAGTTCTTATTGAGCTAGCACTCCTTACTTAACTTTTTCTATAATAGTTACAGAGTTCTATCAACTTGTTTGGTGGATACCACTAGAGGCTGAGCACTTATGCAGCTATGATAGTTGAGGTGAGCCATCTCTAAAGACGGTTTGAGGAATATGATAATAAAAGGATTAAGCTTTGAAATAAGGTATTAATTAAGATTCATACTTTATTACAATTTATGTTTTAATCATTTTATAGATTTTTATTGCCCCAATTTCCCAATATTGATATTAGAACCAATTTTAATTCTAAAATGTGATTAAATTAGTTGATTGTTACTCATCTTGAACTTTTGAATTGAATTTACAAACCTTAAGCCCTAAAATTATAAGATGATTGTAATTTGAGAAACCTAAAATTTCTTATTCTAATATATGAAAAATTCATATTTAAAAACAACTTAAACCCATAATTGTTCTAAGATTCCTATCATGTTATTAAAGTTGTGGTTTTATAAAAATTCAATTGTTGATTAAGTGTTTTGGGTTTTTAGAAACCCCTATGCTAAAGTAATTCAATCTTCAGTTTGGAATCAGAGTATTTTATGATATTTTTCCAAAATTATTTTCAAATTAAGATTTAATTTTAAAATTAAATTAATTATTTTTGTTCATTTGATTAAGATTAATAATTGGATTGATTCTAAATAATTTTACAAAAATTAGAAATTATTTAATTAGACCTTTTAAAATTAAGAAAAGTGTTTTTTAGTAATTAGTAAAGACTTATTTTAACTAAATTTATTCATTTCAATTTGACTAAGATAGATTAAATTTATGATTTTATGTTTTAAAGAATTTTTAATTAATTTATTTAGAAATTATTTCTTTATTTATGAATAATAAGTTTCTTAATTCATTATAAAATGTATTATACTTCGTTAAATTTTGAAAAATATTTTCATTTACTAATTCAAAAAGTTGGGGTTTTTTTTAAATTAGTTTTCTAATTTATCAAAGAAATATTTTCCATTTAATTGAGACATAAATCTCTAAATAAATAATATAAATGACTTTCTCAATTAAATAAAAAGTGTTTTATTTAATTCTAAAAGTACTTTCCTCTAAATGTTAGAAAAAATTTTATAAATGAAAAATAATTTCTAATTAGATTCTAAATAGTTTTATATTATCTAAATGGATTTGAATTTCCTATATGTTGAATTTTGAATAGGATTTTTTCAATTATAATAAGTATGAACCATAATTTACTGAAATTTATTTTTAATTAAATTTTGTTAAATGTTTCAGGATAATTGGAAATAATTTCCAATTGAATTTGAAAATTGTTTTCAAATCAAACTAAGTTTCTATTTGGAATGGGAATTTAATTTATTTAAGGAATCAATGGTTTTAATCTAACTTAAATTCTTCAAAGTGCTAGAAATATTATTTTAGATTATGAAGATCAATTACTAGAATCAAACGAAGTTTGATCATTTATGCATATAATTCAATTATGAGTGCATTTGAGATATGTTGAATGTATGTTAAATTGTTTTATATGTGTGATATTTTACATAAGATTTTGTGTTTTATAAGATGAACGAAATTAAATCTCTCGTTAAAATATTAAATACATGTTGAGAATATGATTGTCATTTCATTATTGTAAAAATAAACTAAAATTATGTTTATTGTTAGGCTTGGTAAGCAAATAAATGTCCACTTTAACCTGAATATGTTTAATCTTATAATAGGGAGTTGTACTTAACTAAATTTGTGCGATTAACCTATGATCACGTGAATTTAGAGGTAGGGTTAGGAATAACATATAAGATATGTTTTGATAAAATTACCTAATGAATCTTCGAGTCACGTGAGATGTGATAGATAAAGTTATTATTTACCTAATTTAAGTTTAGTTCTTTTGTTGAGCAAACTCAAGATTAACTAAATTTGAATGGATCCTATCCAATTAGAAAGAATAATCTTTTAGAATAGTAATAAGGGCTATTATTTTGAATAAAATAGTGGGAGTAACCAAATACATAATTAAAGCCTTAATCTCATTTGGTATTCATGACATATAATCAATGAAAAGAAAAATATCAAAAAAAAGTTGCACATTAGATTCAAAGAAGATCAAAGAGAAGACTTCAAGAGAACTCAAGAAATTCAAAATTTCCAAATCAAGACACCAATCAATTTTTCTTTCTTTTCTTTTCAATTATTTAATTATCTTGGATGTTTATTTAGGTTATTAGAATGTTGAACATGATTATGGATTTCTAAATCCATATTAGGGGTTGCTATTGATCTGTTTTGTTAAACTTTATTCTTGTTGAATTCGATACATCTATAAATGCTTTGTGATATTTGTTATGCTTATACTTAGTAATAAATTGAGAGAGTGAATCAAGTTTTTTTTTTGGTTAATTTGTGCAACAAGAGTTGTTAGCTTAAAAGGCATAAAAATTATCATATTAATAAACAATTTAAGAGAGAACTTAATTGTGAATTAATTCTCCTTAGGATTGCTTCAAATCTAGTTGAATAATTAGGAGTAGTTTTGTAAATCTAGAGGTTGCAATTCTATTGTGATCGATATCAATTAGGATTACTTGATTAGATCACAAGAGAAAAAAATCAAAACCTTAAGATATTAGGATCAAGCATAATTTAACTAACAAGATAAAAGGGAAGACAAAACAAGGATAGAATAACCGATTATTTTTCAAAGGAATGTCAGTTCTAAACTATCATAGGCTGAATACTATCTCTCAAGTTATAACCATTAAACCCTAATCAGATTATAGAACTTGCAATCTCTCAATTCACAAATTATCCAAAACCTATTTAGATCCGAAGCACTTTAATAAACTATTGGAACATCACTTGGGATCTCTCTCTGCACAATTACTAATATTATTTGTCACGGCTTCTATTGTTAGAGTAGTGCACTAAAGACAATCGCCTTTAGCAATTTTGTACTAACTTTGTTTTGATTAATAAAGTGATAGTCATTTTTCATTAATTTGATATTTATTTATATACGAATTGATATTGATCTTAAATCGAATTAATGAAGTACATGATACAAAACAAAGCATGAAGGAAATCATAATGAGATCATGTTAATGAGATTCTTATCATATATAATTATGTTAGTATCTAAATAATCCCTAGTCATAGGATTAATAAGATAGGACATTTTTAATCCAGACAGACTAGGACATGTTATAATCCTTGATTTAATCAAGTAGTGGATCTCACAAACTATAAGCACGAGATGTTTAGAGTTATCTTGTGGATGCTTACAAAGGGTAGTAAGCATATTGGATGACCCGTTATGAGATTATCATATGGATGATCTATCAAATGTCAATGATTAATCTCATCATAACAATATTGCAAATATCCTTAGACTTGAGGTACTCAGTGATATCTTGGATACTAATCCTATGTTTTGACATCATTCCTTGTTACCTTAAGATGAGGTCACTCTTAGGGTCGTGATTGGGTATAACTATTGGTATTCGAAGATAATTGGGTAGCCAATAAAGGATTCACTACTCCTGATAAAAGGAGATGATACCCACGGCCTCCTATGGGGGTCATTACTCAGGAGTCTCTGGCCAGAGAAGTTATGTATTATGAAGAGTGTCTTCAATGACACATAGAGTAATGAGATCCTAGAATAAGAACTATCATCACTTGGACTAGATATGATGTAGTCAGTCTAGTGGGAGTTGACATATAGCTCATACTATGAACAAACTGGGGTATAGTATGGTGAAAGGATGAATTACACAATAATTGTCTACAGAAAGGTTCTTAAGTTGGATAATTAACTATTGAAGAGTTTGTATGTTAATCTATTTATATTCCGGCAAATTGGAATTATGAAACCCTTCATGATTTTCTTAAATTAAAAGTTAATTTAAGTGCCTAAAATAACCGAAAACCTAAGGGTCACACGTATAAAAGATCAGATAAAAAAAATACTATGTATGACTAATTTTAAGAAGGCCACGATCATGATCGAAGGCAAGCCTAGTTTTAAGTTGGCCACGATCGTGACCTAGGGCACGAATAAGTACATAAGTTAGTTCTTCACTTGTGTACACGAGAGTCTTACCACTTTTTACACACTCAAGTAAGAGCATAAAGGCTCTAGAAGAGTTCTAAAGTGAGAGAGAGGTATCAAGAGTCTTGCTCTTACAATTTATACAATTGTTGCATGAATCAAAGTGCATGCAACAAAAGTCTTGATATATCTTCTATCATTTTGAGCATCTACTAGAACTCATCTAGTTTGGTACTCAAATCACCCTTATACATTGTTTTTTCTTGATCTTTGCGTGTTTTGGGGTGATAAAAGAAGGTTTTGGTGTTTGCAGTAACCCAAACAAGGAGAAGAAACAAGAAAGGAGGAGAAACAAAACATAAAAGTTTTATATTTCATGTTCTTTTACGTATCCATGCATGCATTTATGATTATGTGTTTTTCGAGCTAGTCATGGTGTCAGAATCTAGATTCTGACACTTCTGCTGCATTCTTATGCATATGGTGCATGCATCCATGGCATCGCCAACATCTATTAATTCACCTAACTTTTATTAATCTAATTTAATCATTTTTCATTCAGTTCACCTTCTCAATTTATTACCAAATTATGCAAGAATGCAATCAAATTATGAAATTCATCCAATTAACACAATCAACTAAATCAAAATACAATCCCATAGAAGAGTTTAGAACATCATCAATAATCCAAATCCTATCATCAAACTATCCATCTCAATTCTATACGTAAATAAAATCAAAACAAAAAGGAAATAATGACTTAGAATAGATGACAGAAGGCAGCGATGTCTAAAAACCTCCTGATTTGAGAAACATGTCAAGTCAACTTCATCTTCCTGTTCCTTCTTCTTCTTCTCTCTCTCTCTCTCTCTCTCGGTATTGTCTCTTCAAGGATTCAAGTGTTGCTAATGCAAAACGCTCCTTTGCACTACTCTGAATGTTCTTTAATAGTCTTTTATATTTTGGGTAATTCTACGGTCTTTTCGGGCTCCAAAAGTTCCATAAAGTCCCTCGAAATATAAGGTTTGTAAGCAACTGCTTGTCTACCCAATACAAGCCACGATTGTGGCTCACATTTGAGCCTTCTGTCACAATTGTGGTCTGATAGACCATGATCGCAGACCATTGTTTTACCCCGAATATCTTCTAAAACTCCTTTGTTCTTCGATATTGACCCTGAAACACTAGCAAACACATCAAGGTACCTCAAAAATATAATATTTTACCTCAAAAGATTGTACTAACTCGTAAAACCCTTAAAATACAAATAATTAACCAAATAACACAATTCTAACCTAAACACATACTAAATGATCAAATTATCGGCTAAACACAAATCAAACTATGCCCTAAAATATGATGCAATTTACACTTATCAACGTCCCCACAGTTAAACATTTGCTTGTCCTTAAGCAAACAAAGCAAGAAACTACACAAAAACACAATGCACACAATGTAGTAATGAGACAATGGCTGTAACTTCACAAAACAAATTTAACTTTAAACATAATCATTCAAGTTGTTCCAAATTATTATGATGCAAAATCTGCGTCTAGGAACTCTGGACTAAATACTCTTATTAATCAAACTTAAATGTCAATTTTATTCACCCCTTTGAATTTTACACACAAATTAGTAATTATTTGGTCAATCAAACTTTACAATTAAACCTAAGTACATTTTTATAAAAAGTTGTGCTGCTTATAAGTTCAGTAGGTTTTTATTAGAAAACATTCTTTTTTGTTATGTTTTATGGACATGGACTTAGTTTTTTCACATGGAGGCAAACATTGGTAATGAATGTAGATTTGGTTACTTAACTAAGTCATGTTTTTAATAAGTTGCTTAGTTGGAATGTCATTATAGCCTTTTGACGTGAAGGCTTACATTTGTGATGCATTTCAATTCAATTACTTGGTTACATTACGTTCTAAATTGGCTACTAGCTCTATTCATAACCCGAGCACCAGTGAAATAGTTATTTATTTAAAATTTACAAACACTTTTTATTTTTCTTCTTCTTTTTTTAATTAATGCCTACCTTATTGCTTTAGCTACTCATTTTCGTGAAAAAATACTAGCAAAACTACTTAGTTGAATGACCTAAATTTATGAATGAATGTGACAACTTATAGGGTGATAAACTAACACTAAATCCTAATTAACTTTCATATTTTAGCCAAAGAACTAATATCACTAATTTCATTAGCTAATGACTCTTCACAACCTAATAGGTTATGTTCAAAATTAAATTGATTTCGTTCCATCTAAACCATCAATGCATTCACACAATTTGATAAGCGTGCCTTACATCATATTTTAGGGCTTAGTTTGATATGTATTAGTATACGTTTCAGTTAGAATTATGTTAGTTTGTTAATTAATTGTGTTTAAGTGTTTTTATGGGTTAGTCAATTCTTTGAGATTAATTATTATGTCTTTAAGGTACCTTGATGTTTTATTAGTGTTTTAGGGTCAAATTTGAAAAATAGAGAAGTTTTGAAGACACTCAGGCTGAAACAACAGCCCATAAAAAAACCCTAAGGCTACCCAAAACACAAAAGGTACATAAAGAACAAGACAAAGAAGATGAAGGAGCTTTTGCATTAGCCACCATTGAGAAACTGTAGAGAGAGTTTATTGAGAGATAGAGAAAGAAAAGAAGGAAGAGAGACATGGAAAAGAAACTGATGTGAAGTATTTCTTGAAATAGGAGGTTTCTCCAAGTTGCTACCTCAATCATTTATTCAGATCTTGTTTCTTGTGTATTTTCAATTTTATTAATGTATAGAATCGGAATAACCATTGAAGATAGGATAATGTGAATGTTGAGGATGTCTAAACTCACTTCAGGTTGTTTTTATCTCTGATTTGATAAAAATCCAATTGTCTTATATTATATGGATCCATTGTGATTGATTTTTGAGATTGCATAATTTGGTAATAGATTGAGAGGGTAAGTCGAACGAAAAATAATTAAATTAGGCTCACAAGAATTAAGTGATTTAATAAGCACAATCAAAACGGTAATTGTGTAAAGATAGATCTCACATAGGTTCCTAGTAGTCTATTGGAAAACTTCATATCTAATTATGGTTTGGATAGATTGTTAATTGAGAAATTACAATTTTTCATAATCTGATTAGGGTTTATAATTTAGGGTTAATGGCTATAACTTGAGAGAGAGTAATCTACTTTAGGATCGTCTAGGACCAATGATCCAATAATTCATAGTCAATTAGGTGACTGTTAAATATAGGTAAAAATTCCCCTTTTTCTCAATTGGTAGTTCTTTAGGTCGATTCTTCAATGTGTGCATTGTAATTGCTAATTTGTTAATATTTCATGATTGATTCTTGAATTGAATTACTTGATCGAATTGCTTTCCTATTTTAGTTTCGTTACATTTTGAATATTTCACATTGTTTTGGCCTTAGATTTTAGGATTACATTATCCCTCCTCGTGGGATCAACACCTTAGGTATTACGCAAACGACCCTTACGCTTGTGGATTATTGACGTTAAATATTAAAACTTACACATCAAAAAACTGCAATCAAGTTTTTGGTGCCATTGCTGGGGAGGCGATTAGTTAAGTTTTTTAGTTTAAGGATTTTTCATAATCTTTTGTTTTAAAAAAATATAGAAAGAAGTTTGGGGCGTAAAGTAGAGACACAATAAGACATCTTAGAATGATAAATGAGACATCTGAAGAGCTAGATGCTAAGAAGAAATGGAAAGAACAATGATGGAAAACAGATATTGTAGGGAGTAAGGAACTTTTATGAATGACAATGAGGCACAGTATGGTTAGGAAAGTAACGATCCTTATTAGAAAATGTACACTCCGAGGTGGTAGAATAACCCTGATTTCTATTGGTCCAACAAAGTAAGGACTCATATGTCAAGACCTTTTAGGACTTCAGTAAAATGAGTCCAATTCATGGGATTCTAAATTAGAAAAGATCTTGGATAAGCTCACAGAAATGGAAGAGGGCCAGAAGAGACTGGAAGAGGAAATTGAGCAAGTAACAAAAAATCATGCATCATCTATTTATAACCTAGAGATTCAAGTGGGACAACTTTCCCGTGAATTTTGTAAAAGAAGTGTAGAAGACTTTCTAAGTAATATAGAAATAAATCAAAGATAACAATATAAGGCCATTGCACTTAAGAATGGGAGAGAGCTAGAAGGACCAGTGGAAAACCAAACTATACCCCACCTTATTGAAGACTAAGAAATCAAGAAAGAGGATAAAGAAAAAGATAAAAACCCCTCATATTATCCGCCAAATCTTGGCATGCCATGCTTGAAGATGAAAATTTTTTTGGTAGATGTCCATCAAAAGAATCTTATCCTTCAAATTAATGATGAGCAAGAGACATTCAACATGAATGATTTATTAAAGAATCTGAAGGAGAGTAGCTCATTCAGGATAATTGATGTGTTTAAATCTTCTAAAGAATAGAAGGATGAAGAAACAATGACAACGGACATCGAGTTTGAAGAAGCTATGAAATTCTATGTTCGTGAAGTGGAAGAAACAGAGGAGACGAAGGTGATTAAGGAAGAAAGAGAGAAACTCACCTTCTTATAGAACAAACTATTGGATTTGCTGGAAGATTAAGGGGGTTTTGTTATTCCCTATTTCATTGACAGTTTATTAGTGAAAAGGACGTTACTGAAATTAATTAGTTTTCTTAATTTTATCAATATTGTCCTACTAGTCATTTGGCAATTTGTAGTTTACTTACAAGCTACAAAACTGATGTTGAACAAAAAGGGTAGGAGCAAGCTGCTCATAATTAATCCCTACTGAGTTTTCAATGAAAGAAGAGTGTTGAGCTATCGATGTTAAAAGAAGCGTTGTATGGGAGGCAACCATGGAATTTTATTTCCTTTGATTGTTTTTTTAGAAAGTTTGAATTTCATAGTTAGGATTATTTCATTTCCAAATAAAATCAGGAAGGCATAGGACTTCAATATGCATTTGATGATAGATGAAGTACATAAAGAGAGGTGAAAGGGCCACAAATAGTTAAGAAGTGACTTCGAAAAGTGAAGAAGAACAGAAGGAAAAAATTTTAAAATTTGGTCGAAACTTGTAGGCCACGATTGTGGCCTGTGGCAGGGTAAAAGAAGGGGGACACGCGACTATCATTATTAAATTTTACCATTTTACCCTCCAATCACCTATATATTTAGTTCTAACTTGCATTTTTTTAGTCACTTTCATTTTTACTTTATCTCTCTAAATTCAAACCTACAAACACTCTCACTTCTTTCTACCCAAATTTCAAACTTCTAGTTTCTTCCAACTTCTACTAACTCACAAGCAAGTATGTCAAACATCAAGCAAACAATAAAATGCAATCAATCAGTAGGGCAAAACCAAGTTTTGGGACGAGGGAAAAGAAACAAGGTAGTCGATTATGGAGCACCTTTCTCGATCTTCTCAAACGAGGAAGGTACCCATTTTCATTCTCTTCATAATAAACAAATTATGGATCCAAAGTATTTTTATTTTGAAACTTTAGATAGATCAGAATTGCGAGACAAGGTCAAAAGTTTAGCAAAAAAATTCAATGGGATCAGTTCATTCAATTTCAATTCCCAGTTTATGAAGAACTTACCTTAGAATTTTTTACATCCTTTTAGTATGAATCCAACAAATCACAATAATTGTGTTTTAGGTTGCAGGGACAACCTTATGGGCTTGATTATGAAACTTTGTATGAAATTTGTGGTTTCCTCGAGTTGTTCATAGTGGATCAGCACGATGATTTTTGTGTCAACCCCTACTGGACTGAGCTAACTGGGTTAGATTATTTCGACACTAAAAACACACACAATAACATCATTAGGAGCCACGAACACTTGTTGATGCATAAATTCATGTGTCAAACTGTGTTTGACAAAACGGAAACCAACAATTGCTCGACAAAAGAACTTTTTATATTATGGTGCATAGATCATAGCATCCCACTTTGCAAAACCACTCACATCTTTAATGCCATTATTTTTACTCGAAAGAAAAGGAGCAATAACTTAAGAATTGGCTACTTGGTTTCAGCCATAGTTAATATCTATTGAGTTAGGTGCAATGGACTCACAGTATCCTATCCTGAATTTATGAACCATCATCATCTATGGTGAGCTGAAATCTTAAAATCCCACAATATGGAACTTCAGGATATTAGTGCCAAGATACACATTAAAGGTAAGATTGGTCAAGTGAGTTCAAATGCTTAACAATAACAAGAAGAGGATTCGACCAGCGAGGAACTTAAGGGAAAAAAAGAAACAGAAGAACCAGGCTGGAAGAAAGTACTAGAAATAATCTCCACAAATAATAAGCTAATTACAGATAAAATTACAGAGAACTCTAGAAGGATGAAGGAGATGACCCGAACTCAACAACATTAGAGCCGAGACACGTTGTATCCATTGTTATTTTAAGGCTCAAAGTGTTCAATTGCCACCTCCAACACCATCATTGCCTCCATCACCATGAGGCTTTGTTCTAACCCCCTTTTTTATGACATTTAGTTTTCATTTTTATTTTTTTGTTTTACTTTAATTTATGTTTCTTCTTTCCTTATGTGTTTGTTTTTCCCCTTCTCACTTTGAAGGCAATATGTTGTTTAAGTGTGGGGAAGTTTATGTGTTTTTCTTTGAGCATAATATCACTTATCGTATGATAGTTGTTAGGTTACATTTTGTGAATTGTGAGAATTTGTCAATGGCTTAGATGGATTGGAATTCATTTAATTTTTAACATAGTCTATTAGGTTATGAAGAATCATTAGTTTGCAAAATTAGTGAATTGGGGGCTTTGGCTAAATATACAGCTTAATTAGGATTTAGTGTGAGCTTGCCACCCTCTAACTTGTCACATTCATTCATAATTTAAGGCCTTTTGACTTAAGTAGCTTTACTAGTATTTTTTATGGAAACAAGTAACTAAAGCAACAAGGTAGGCAATAAAAAAAGCATGTTTTCTAAATAAATAACTATTATACTGGCTTTTGGGTTATGAATAGAGCTAGTAGCTAGTTGTGAACATGATATAGCTAAGTAAACGGATCGACACGCATCATAAATGTATACCTTCGAGTAAAAAGGCTATAATGACATTCCAACTAAGCAGCTTAATTAAAAACATGACTTATTCGAGTAATCGGATCGACGTTCATTACCAATGTTTGCCTTTGCATAAAAAGACTAAGTCCATGTTCATAAAAAGCAAATAAAAAATTCTGTTTTCAAATAAAAAAGTGTCGAACTTGTAATAGTTGACTTTTCATGAAAACGTAGTTAGGAATAGTTACAGAATCTGAATGACCAAAGAATTATTAATATATGTGTGTAATTAAAAAAGGTAACCAATTTAACACTTAAGTCTAGATTAATATGTATATGTAGTTCAAAGGCCCAAGATGAGGATTTGGCATGTTAATGGTTGAAATGACTCGAATAATTGTGTTTAAAATTAAGTTGATTTCATGAAGTTGAAGTCATTATCTCATTACTGCAATATGTGCTATGTGAATTTCTTTGTGTTTGTTATTTTGTTTGCTTGAAGACAAACAAAAGTTTCAGTGTGGAGATGTTGATAAGTGTGAATTGCATCATGTTTTAGGGCTTAGTTTGATATGTATTTAAGTATTAACTAAATCGTTTAGCATGTGTTTAGGTTAGAATTGTGTTAGTTTGTTAATTAATTGTGTTTAAGTGTTTTTATGGGTTAGTCAAGTCTTTGAGATTAATTATTATGTCTTTGAGGTACCTTGATATGTTTGCTAGTGTTTTAGGGTCAACATCGAAGAATGGAGAAGTTTCGGAGACACTCAGGCTGAAACAATGACCCATGATTATGGTATAATAGACCACGTTTATGACAAAAGCATTGGAATCAGCCCACGATTGTGACAGAAACCTATGACACAGCCATTGCCACAATAGTGAGAGAAGGCTCAGATGTGGCCAACGATCATGGCTTGCAGGGCCACAATCGTGGCCTGCATTGGACAGACGCATAAACACTCATAAAAGTCAAGTTTTGAGGGAGTTTTTGGACCTTTCGAACCCTAAAAAATTCTTAGGGCTGCCAAGAATACAAAAGGTATATAAAAATGAGACAAAGAAGAGGAAGGAGCTTTTGTATCAGCCACCAATGAGAAATCCTATAGAGAGTTCACCGAGAGATTAAGAAAGAGAAGAAGGAAGAGAGATGTAGAGAAGAAGCCGACGTGAAGTACTTCCCGGAATAGGAGGTTTCGTGACGTTCCATCATCTGTTCAAATCTTATTTTTGGTTTATTTTTAATTTTATTAATGTATAGAATTGGAATAGTCGTTCAAGCCATGATTGTGGGCCACATCTGAGCCTTCTGTCATAATCGTGGCAATCAGTTCATATCGTGGATTATAGGGCCACGATCATGGCTGGCATCGAACAGACACGGAGACACTCAGAAAAGTAAAGTTTCAAGGGAGTTTTTGGACCTTTCGGACCCCGAAAAGACCCTAGGGTTGCCCATAACACAAAAGGTATATAAAGAACGAGACTAAGAAGATGAAGGAGCTTTTGCATCAGCCACCATCGAGAAACTCTAGAGAGAGTTCATTGAGAAATTGAGAAAGACAAGAAGGAAGAGAGATATGGAGAAGAAGCCGATGCGAAGTACTTCCTATAATGGGAGGTTTCTTGATGTTGCTACCTCTATCATCCATTCAAATCTTGTTTTCAGTTTATTAATGTATAGAATTGGAATAGCCGTTGATGATAGGATTGTATGAATGTTGGGGATGTCTAAACTCACTTTTAGGTTGTTTTATCTTTGATTTAATAAAATTTGATTGTTTATATTTTTACTGGTTTTAATGTGATTTAATTTTTGCAATTGCATAACTCGATGATAAACTAAGAGAGTGAGTCGAGTGAAAAATAATTAAATTGGGATAACGAGAGTTAGGTAATTTAATAAAACTAGAATTAAATCAAATTGGTAAATTATGTTAAGAGAGATCTTGCATAGGTTCCAGATAGTTTTTGGACAACTTTAGATCTAATTAGGGTTTTGGATAAATTGTTAATCGAGAGATTGCAATTCCCATAATCTGATTAGGGTTTATAAATTAGGGTTAATGGTTATAACTCGAGAG